>JAGDQP010012926.1:31965-49077 GCA_022664845.1 Lepisma saccharinum | reverse complement strand
AGAGAGTGTGTGTAGGAGAAGGAATGAGTAAGAAAAAAAGGAATTGACGAAGTCATGGAAAGAAAGACAAGGATAGAAAAAGATCAATGAAAACATTGAAACTAGATTGGTTTATTATAATCCTAATAAACAAACGCAAATACACGGTTTACTTTCAGATTCTAGCTAGTGATGCTTGTTGTCTCTCCAGCCCAAGAAGAATCTCTGATTGAGCTCTGCAAATAGTTGAAGCTATCATTTTAGTCTAAATAACACGCCGCTGGCTGGGTAAACGAACCCAGGCTGTACGATTGACAGGTCAAGACAGATCCACTGCACCACACATTTCACTTCTAAGACTCTACGTAACACATGTTACAGTTGTTCTGTGTTAAGGAAGTACAAGAAAACTGGAAGCTTCAATTCAATGACTTCTTCGTATTTACACTGTTAACACAGAGATACTTTATGTTGCATCTTCCAACCAATATTCGTTAATTGTCGTCGTCTTCTTTTTCTAGAAGGACGTTCCTACCAAAGGGAATTCGGCTCGCTTTTCCCACATTCACGAACAGAAGTGTTTATTTGATTGTTCAATTTTTCCTTGTAAAAATATATTTGGCAAGAAGGGGGGTTCAAACCTCTATTAGTCACTTTCAATACTCAGAAGTTTGACGTCGTTCCACTGGACTAGTATCTTTAGCTGAATCTAAATCTGCAGAAATGCCATTACTACTTTCAGTGGCCGGTTTCTCAAAATGTTGTATTAACATTACTCGTATCGACACTATTAATATCAATTCGCTTCAAAATTCCTTTTTCTCAAACTTATGGCCGGTTTCTCCAACGTCGATTAAATATACCATCTGATAACTAACTTTTAATCAGTCTATTTTATCACTTCACCAACGCTAACGTGACGAATTTAACTAACCGTTTACCAACGGATGGTTAAGAAACTACTTGATTTCTAAATTTCTCATAGGCTAAACGAATCTTGATTGGCAGGATGAAAAAGAGGTTTGGCAACAAATAAATTGTGCAGTCCGCAATCAAGTAACAAATCGCTGGCGTTTATGTTTGCGTGTGTGTGTGTGTTCAAGGCGTGTGTAAACTAATTTGATGCATTCAAAGGATCATGAATAGAATGCTTATAAAATATTATCATAATAAATTATAGTAAAGCACAGATGAATCTTTTATCCATCTCCTGAGTGCGGAAAGCAAACTTTACGCTCTTTTTACTATGATACATTGAAACTGGATTCAACCTACTTTTGTAATACATGAAATGTAAATAGTGGAACAAAGTAGTAGACATACATGCAACCAGATCCCGGGGTAATATCGACTTAAACACGTAACAATATGTTTTTAATCAGTATTTCCATTTTGCAAGTTTCATACGAAATGCAAGCGGATCACAAGCTACAAAATGCAGGTTGCCGGAAACATTGGGGAGGGGGGCTACAGATATTTTACTTCCTATTTTAGACAGTTCCTGTGAGTGAGTGGTTGGTAACGATCCCTGCCTTATAATTAAGGGATCCTTGGCAGGAGTTTGCTTCAAATAATTTTACAAAGGGCTCGGAACAGAAGAGTTATAACTATTGAACAAAAGTTTCGGAACAAATCTAACTATTTAATAAAGGGGTCGCGCGAGAATCTCTAGCACACCCTTGATCACGGGTTTAATTCTTGCTGGCTATACAAGTGTTTCGGAGTCCACATTAAACTGTAAGTTCTATTCTTTGGACCTTATCTGCATCCAATGGAACGCATTTGCAAACCACCCACGATTCACCTTGCCCAGACCTTCGGGTCAGAACCTGCTTTTGGGTAGAGCACCGATCATAATGAGGTTAAGCACATAAATGATTTTCATGAGGTTAAAAGAATTTTACTGTGGGAGGGGGTAGATCCCATAGCGTATCCCTGACTTCTTCATATGGAAACGTTGTTCGTAGTTTGGTTTTTAACAACTTAAATATTTCAGCAGAATTTCGTTTTCAAAAATAAGGAAATTTTGCTTTCGCTCCATACTAAAATTTCACACATAAAAACATGTCACATGCTTGTTCCAGCCAATAGGCTACAGTATATTATACATTTCAATGCATTGTCTAAAGAAGAAGCGTTTCGATTTTCAAACATAGAATCTAATGTTGGAATTTTGTTTAGTTATTTTGACTTGACAAAATTTCGCTTAAAGAATACTGTGTTACTGTCTAAAGATAAATCCTAAAATATAATTATTAGACCCTATCATTATTGCTCATGAAACTTTCTGAAAACCTAATGATTAAATAAAAATTACTGCCCCGACGAAACCCGGTACAAATATGAGCTAATGAACAAAAATTCTCAGTATGCACCCTAAGCAGTGATTCCCCAGACCATCTTCCTGTGGGGGTGTCACCTCGAAATCCTCGAGAACGCCCACCAACTTTAAAATATTCTGTCAAAAATCGATAGAAACCGTGCAAAATTTCACTTACACCCTCCCAATTTTGACTTTAACCCCCCTCAAACTGAATATCCTAGCGGAATCCTCAGAAGGAAACCCTGGCTATGGGCCTGAGTCACTGGACCACAGGGATATCTTACCTGCGTGTTTATTTTTCTTTTCTGTATCTACATTTCACATCAAGTATTCAGATTTTTCGCACCCCAATCCGGGACACCGAATCGGAAAGTCATATTGGGCATCCTGAAACAAAGTACTTTCAGGAACCCGAATTTACTGTAAGTTACTCTAATTTTAAAAAGTAGTGTATAATTTCCATACAAACGAGCCCTACCATCTTGGTGCTAGAGTATAATTAACAGCGGCTTTAGCGCAAAACATTGTAATTTTTAATAAAATTATTCCCTCCTTTCATTCATTTAGATTTTCTGGCAATATTTGGTGAAATCCGGGATAAATCAGAGTTCCGGCTGAACCCTAAAAGATGATACAAAGTGTCAAATTTCCTGACTGTTCAGAAAAATATGGAACGCTTCATCACGTTAATTTCGCCAAGAACGTAAATGGATTGAATTCAACTTTAATGTATAAAAATCATTTAAGAAGCGAAATATTATATAATATATATCACATTCAAGTTTCTTTTACGTTTAGTGAAAGGAAAAAAACATATGTCTCCTGGTCAGGGTTCGAACCACCGCAACTAAATTTTAAACGGCTTTTTAAAAATCCGTTTTTATTTAATTTTTTGTGTATAATAGATGAATATGTATCTCCTTGCGAGATAGGCAACCCAAATATCACAAAATAGTTGCGGCGTTGCGTGCATTTAAGAATAATTTCGAGTTATTTTAATTAATTAATTACAGTTAACTGGGTTATTTTATTGTATATCTAATGATTGAATATTGTATTGTCATTGGACGCAAACAAGTTTACAAAATTTAAAAGAAATCGGATGATGGGAAGTGACTTTAAAATCGATTGCAAAATTTGTACCGAACAGACAGACAAGAAAGCGAGTTAATTAGTACCGAACAGAGACACAAGAAAGCGAGTTGATAAAAACGTGTTAAAATTACAGCTAGATATAAAAGAAGATTTCAGTTGAAAATATCTTATCTTTTTAGTAGTGTTACTAGTTGAATCTGCTGTAGAATAAATTGGACTTTGCTCAACATTCTTATGGAATATACCTAAAGAGCACCTATTCGTTCGAGCTTTCCCATATAAATCTCTTAGTAAACACTTCCAATTCTTTATAGGTTAGTTCTGAGATTCCTTTGTTACGAACTATTACCTAAGTTTGGTACACTTTGCATTAAAAAAATTGCGACAGCAAAAGCCGTGCAGCTAGGCAACCCAAATGGCACCTTCGTATCTCATAATTGTATCTGGTAAACAGACCCCTCTTTCTCCTTCCCCCGTCTCGCCCATACTAAATTCAGCAAACATCATGAGCATATTTTTTTTCAAATATACATGTATTAGTATCGATAAAATGAAAGAATAAAAGCGAGACGAAACAATATATATATACAAGTTGATGGAGGGAGAAATTTAAGCACACACAACGAAGAATTGAAATCGATGGATGTCTTTAGGCAGAGGTAGAGATATGAGAGAGAGAGAGAGAGAGAGAGAAAAGGGGAAATATGAAGAAGAAAAAGAAGAGTGAGTACAGATAAAAATATGAAATTTAAACGTAGTAAAAAAGAACCTAATATTATAAAGTGCAGTGATCACAAATCTAACAGCAAGATAGAAGTTGATGGTCAGATTAAATACTCACGATTTCCAGTGGAAAAATCTACGATAATGTCAAGAGTGTAACACACATGCGTTGTTTGCGCGTGGTTGAGTCGCAAATTCAGTGGGGCTCTTTGAATGTACTGGTTCGCAATACATTGTAATAAGCGATTCTGTCAGGATTTTCAGTTTGGGGATGTAAGGTCAAAATTGGGAGAGAGCAGGTAGCTTTGCAATGTTTCTGTCAACTTTTGACCCCGAAAAATGTTCAAGTTGGGGATACTCTCGAGGATTTGGGGCTGACACCCCTAACAGAGGCCGGGATCTGGCGGAATCACTGATTGTAACAAACCCAGCGGATACCGTAGGCCATACCTTCCATTCCAGACTACTAATGTAAATTGAACATACAAAGAAAATGAGAGGATTGTAATATTTCTGCGTAATTTCTATCAGAAAGACCCAAGATTACATATGCAAACTGTATCAAAATGAAAAGTTACAAATGATCAAAAGCAAAATTCGCATGTCCCTGTAGGCATAGCAGACATTACATGTTGCACATTTCAAACGTGAGAAAAAAAAAACACATTGAAAGGTATGCTGATACATTATAAGATGGAAACGAATTTTGTGCAAAATTATTTTAAAAATAACTCTTCTCTTGAAATAGCGAAAAAGGGGGGGGGGGGCATTTTCTACTCATATCTTAAAATGTATCTGTTCCGAACATGCCACTCTAGATTCCACCTATTGTGAATATAACGTTTTAATAATTACAACTCTAATGAAGTAGTATGTATAACAATTCGCAAAGATGGAATGAACACGACAGAGCTGAAACGGGTCACTGGATTTCAGGGGATTCTGGTCAGGTTTTGGACTGTGTCATCAGCTTTAAGATTCGAACGCATTCCGATGGGGTGATTCAATGTATAACTGATTACCCGGAGGATGAAGGAGAGATTTTCATTATTTTATTGCGCTTGAACAGTGTTAGTTTCAGGGATGACCAAGATCGGAGATGTTATCCCGAGAACACGAAAAATTCGACGTCGAAATTCTCAGTTAAATAGATTATCCAGACCGGGTCAATCGGGTTACCGGGTCACTTGTGTTTGATCCTGGCCGTATCATTGTGTCATCGAAAGTAGCCCTGATTTTGGTGTGGAACACGCACAAACAGAAAGTGTGTGTAAAGGGAAAAAATAAACATGAATAAAGAGAAGGAGAAGAGAAAGAAGCAGCAAAGAGACGATAACAATACATCAAGAAAGAGAGGAAGAGAGAAAGACTGATGAAAAACATGAAAACTACATTATCGTTGTGCTAAACAACACGCATACTGTTTACTAGGAATCTCTGTTTGAATATTTCAGTGTATGCGAAAAAGAAACTGGCTGGTGGGGAATCGAACCCAGATTTTTAAATTAGGAGTCCAGCACGAAAGTGATACTCCACAAGTGGCTCTACCCAAAATGTGTTTAACAAATGCTATAGTGTTTCTTTCTAAGAATAATAACATGAAAAGTGGATACTTCTGATCAATGACGTATTCTTAACTGTCCTGGTAACCCCCTCAGTCTTGATTTGGTCTTTTACAACCAACATTCGTAAATCGTCTTCCTCTCTATAACGACTTAGGTATTTGATTCCACAGTCTGAAGGATTCTCCGTTTTGTATGAGAAGTTATGATTAGATTCTTCACTACCGCTTTGTAAAACCCTTGGCTTGAACAGGGTTTAAACCTACGTTGGTTTGCTGTAATACTTGAAGATCTAGCACTTTTCATCTACTCTATCTGGCCAACTAAGGACAAAAACCAAGAATTAATAAGTTCATGTTTGAAAATATTGAACTTCGTCTTCTAAGTTGTTTAAATCAAAGTACACGCTAAAATCTCTTTATTTAATGACTTATAGACAGATTGGTGCCCACTGATATCCGAAATAACAAAAATTCACGAAAAATTGAAAGAAAGAATAACAGCTTATGCAGTTTCTTTGCGCCGTGAAAGTTCTAAATCATTCTAAATCATCAGTTCTAAAGTTCTAATAAAGCTCGTGTCCCATTTTCTCTTCCGTTTCCAGAATAAAGGACAGTGAGTGCATACATAAAATTGAATTTAAATTGAATTTTTTATTTAGTTTTAAGGCCTTTTAGTCAACTTTAGCTCAGGCCGAATGAACGATGATGGGATTAATTGGTGGAATAAAGAAAGTTGGAGAAAACGGGAGAACCCCGAGAAGAAGTACGCACGCGCATGGGCATATTTATGGAGGGTATTTCCCCTCGGTCATTCTAAGTGACTTTAAATGTTTCATTCTAAACGATAGCTTTGCACTTTGTTATCCATAAAATGAATTGTATTGTCCTTCCCAAGGATATCTGTACTAAATCCTCTCATGATCACATGGTGCTTGTCCACAACAAAGCGCACATGGCATGAGCAGGGATGGATCCAAAGCAATGTTTCGCAACCTTTTTCATGCCGCAGCCCTTTTGTACTGCGACCTCTGCCCGGCGACCCCCAGAAGTAATTTTCTTGTTTGCAATCAGCTGATTTATTTAACGTTGCATTAAATAGCCTCCTGAAGACTTCAACACACGCACGCACATAAACATACACACACACAAACACACACTTACTGTTTATCAATTCGTGTTACTAAGACGGAGGGCTGTAAAAACGAAAGTGCTCAAGTTATTTTCATGAACTTTTCTACAGTTGCTCACAAGGCCCTGACGTTTTGACACTGAGAATAATTTTCCTAAATTGAATTTGAATCCCCCTTTCGGGAATTGAAACTCAAAAGTAAATCTCGCTTATGGGAAAAACAATGTTAATTCAGAAGACCACTTTTCATTGTCTAATTTTATTAATTAGTACCAAGAAATTAAGTCAGACATCAATTTCTGTCTACAAAATATTGTGGCATCTATTGATCTCGATCTACTTCACTTTTCAGTTTGGACCACCAAAAAGGGTGGTCCACCACCATCAATAAATCTAATCGGTTAACAAATTGTATGAAATCGAGATACTATATGGCATTGTTTAAAACAAGTTTATAAAGAAATATTATTGTACTGCATTGTATAAACTGCACAAGTGAAGCAAGGTTGATCATACGTCTTAAATCGAAGCTAATATAATTGCACATATGAAAGCCTGGTTTCTTACAAAAGGATAATTCTGTTATCTCTTACGCCCAATACACTCAAACTTTTGTACCAATGCTAAAAAAAATAATAAAAGAGCTGTCAATATTTATACATAATTGGGTAAAGTATTCGGCATACACACACAGTTTAATATTGGGGCAGGAATGATTGCGAAGTTAAATCATGCAAAGGTCTTAGGATTTGCCAAGTACCATTGCTAAGAGAGCCAATCGGACATATGTGCCGTGCTCAACCTGACGAAGTACGCTGCCCGCAGATCTGTATCAAATGCTTGGCTGATTTCGAAAACTCTTGGAAGAGGATGCATTACCACCATTTTTCGTTTCGCTCTTGTCATCAGCTGAGGAGTTACAATGAAATGACCACAAGCCTGAAAATAATAATAAAAATATCAATTATAAATATCTGTGATAAGTTGTTTGCAATTCTTGAAAGAACACACTAATTACATAAAACTTAAAACAGAGATATCTCACATATAATCAGAACGCTCAGCTTGTAAATCATCATCCATAAACTCTAAGATAGTCTGATTAATAGAACCTAACTTTTGGATTCACCTAAAATCTAAAATTTGGTTTAGGGTTGAATAATAGGTAAAATAAGAGAATCAGAAAAGCAGCAGTAAAACTTATTAGCCTAACACCTTAGCTCAGACCTGCATGGGGTAGGTATCAACTATGTTCTTAAGGTACCATCTCGGCATTCGGCTAATGAAGCTTAGGGGGAACCCCTGGAAAATCTCACAAGATGGTCGGCCGCGGGACGCGATTTCGCATATCTACCCATTGCCGATCGGAAGCTCGCGATGTAATAATGTATTTTAAGTAACAATATTTTGGACAGATGTTAAAAAAATAGAGATAAAACTGTCAGGACATTTTAAAAAAGAAATGTGAACTGAAAGAGGCCAATCTGCTTTCTGCCTCGTCCCAATTTATGCTTCAAGTTTTGAGTGATTCATTCAGTTTTCATTAAGGAATCGTACAAGTATCGACGGTCTAGTTGCGCTACAAATCTAAAGTATGACGTCCCTCGGCGAGCAATTTCCGGAAAAACTAATAAAAGAACGAAAAGGCCTATATTATACGATACCGGCATTCGTAGGACTCGAGACTGCGAAAACTCATGTGTTGATCTGAAGTCAACGAACTCCACTGCTAAATCACGACCTCAATCTTTGTGTTTTACACGTAGTGAAGTTTCAACGGTTGCCTGACTGAAATATTCAACTTCAATTCTCGCGTACAAAGGGAGTTTGTGTTTCAATTTCTTTTTGTTTTGATGTTGAAGGTGTTAAAAGAATAAACATTTAAATATCCGCAGTAGACTACTCATCTCTACACCAAAGCAACTAAACTACATAAGGATTAAATATTAGTGACATACCTCCTTACCCCTTCTATACGAACCTCCGATTCTTCCCCTTCGACTTAGAAGTTAGAAATGACACAAATAATACGATAAAAAATGTATTTATTTCGCTGACCACGTGTTCCTTGTTGAGTAACATGATGCATAATAAAAAACTAGGGTCTAAGTTGAAATTACTATTGGTGCGACTGAGAAAAAACTTTAGTCAGGCTCAGAATGATCGGCAGCTGGTATCTAGCCCAGAAGGTCCCGAAAATGCAAAACCAAGGCTCGACCAACAGTGCTACAGCACCTTGGTAACATTTTCTGTGAATCTGAATGTAAGGTACATTATGAGCATTAATCTAATGCACAATAATAATTTTCAATGATTACTTGTTGTAAATGATAATTAAACATTTTGGCATGAATGAGGACTGTAGCTGACACTAAAACACATTTTTAAATGAGAACCAAAGAAATCTTCGAGAACAACATAGGTTTTCGTCTTTGAGTACATGTTTACAGTCTGTTACGTTTGCTTTTATGGGAAACTATTTTATTTAATTTTTAATTTGCATTTAACTCTAGAGGTAAAATGGTGAATTGGAGAAGTTACGAACTGTGCACAGAAATAGACAATGTAAATCACAAGAAATTCATTAAATATACCACTCAGATGTAATGCTTAGGTGCGTAATTTTCATGATTTATTTAGAATTTGCCTTATATGAGATTACATTCTCCATTATATTCCATTATGAGACGCTTAGCTACATCAATCACATTTTACATTTTGCATTTAAATTTTTCATGCTATTGCATTTATTTTTCCGCGTGCTGTTGTGAATTATTCCATGGCGATATCAATAGTGAAACCTATAAGGTTTGCAGTTTCCATTCGATTAAACATTTGTTTAAATAATGTGCTGCAGCAACTGTTTATCACTTCACGTTTCTGGCTTCGACAGACCGGCCGACAGGTAAGGGAACAAAAACCAGTGCTAAACAACACCATTGTCCCGACTGTACAAACTCTCTCCAATCCTGAAACACTCTTTCAGTTTCGCATTCTTGAATATAAAATAGGATCAGTAAGGTCTGATATTAAGTACGATAATAGACCCAAGGTTGCTCTATCGTACCCCTATGTACGTAAAATTCTTAACAGACCTAAGTAGTTGAATCTCTAAGGTGGAGAATATTTTCTAATGTGATAATCCCACTTACAAGAGAAATAATAATAAATAAAAATAATAAAAATAACGTTGATTCTGGAATATGAGTTCCTCTTCACAGAGTTCATGTAGATATTTTAAATATTCATAAATTAAATACGAAAAACAAAAGGTTTATTAGTACTTTAAATTTTCTTACAGTTTGTAAACTGATATAAACGAATTTATAACAAAACAGATACATTTTCTATTAGCTTCCAAATGAAATGCAACTATAATTATTACTGCTACAAGTTTTCATTTAAAACGCTGTATTAAATTATATATGTTGAGCGTCCAAAGTGCTTCCTTTCTTCAAATTTCACTTATTGATTTGACTGTTCTATTTATATTCAATGAACAAAAGTATTCCAGAAGTGAGCAAGCAAAAGTTAAATAAATAATTAAAGTAAAGAATAAAACAAAAGATCTCCCTTGATATGAGATGGAAAACTGCTGCGAGACGTAATGGGAGATTCGCTAGCATTGGTTGTCATCTTTCAGATGTACCTGGTCTCTCTCCCTAAACTACTTCAGTGCATTGATGTTATTGCAGCATCATATTGTAGCAATTGTGCAATCCACATTTGTGCATTTTTGCTTACGTGAGATTTTCATTTATTATAACTAATTATGTACACTTCGGCTTTTAAAGGTTCTTCTGCACTCGTTGTTAACTTCTAGATGTATCTTGTCTCTCTCCCTAAATTGCTTCAGTGCGTTGATGTTATTCCAGCGACTCTACAAACAAATTTTTGTGCATATTATGCTCATCTCAGATCTCCATATAACTCCTTCAGTTTCTAAAGGTTCTTCTACATCTACGATTAATCCACCTGATACAAGATAGAAACCAGTGACGTATAGACAATTCACGGCGACGTACTGTACTCGAAGAACATTCTGGTTGTGTTTACTCTGATATATTTACTTTTTCTTATACTTTTAATAGGCGTGTCCAATTACGAAAGAGAGCTAGCCTCTTCGCCAGAACGCATTTGACAAGGCGAATTTTCTCTAGATCAAAGACTATTACCACAGCTGCCCAATGATACAGGTCTTGAATATGGTTTTTTGTCTTTGGTGACTGGGTGGATCTTGATAGCTATCCTCCTGTCTTCTATCGTCCATTCAACCAGTGTTAATAAGGAGACATAGCCATACTTTAGAATTGTGCATCCGACCTTCATATCTTGCACTATTTGTATAAAAACTATTCTCTCTTTCGTATCAGTTCCATCTACACCAAAGGAATTCTCGGTGTGGCTGAAGGAAAATTGGAGATTTTTTGCTGGCAACACTGACAACTTGCATGCTTAGGACGAGAACACCCTCAGTATTTCTCTATCGTGTCAGATAATGTTTATATCAAGTTTGTTTTTGCCACGTCTAATGTAACGTAATGAAAACAAAAATGATGTCACTGTAAAATTGAGGTCTACAGTGAATCTACTATTCCTATAAACGGTGTAAACACCATTTAATACAATTTTACAGTTGTAATACCAGTTTTCAGTATTATGACCTGTACCGGTACTCTGGTTTTAATTATTTTACTAAAAAAATCGGCCGTTTGTGGTTGCAATATAGTTCACTTTTAATAATTTAGTAGCAAAATTTTTATGTTTCAACCATACAGATTAATGTGAAAATTGAGTTGTTTTTTTAAAAAAAGGTAGATTTGCTTCTGGAAGAGTAATTTTATTCCTGCTAATGTGACAGTGGAATGATCATGGGATAATGTAGTCTAGGAATTTACTTGTTGAAGAAAAAATCGAAATCATTTCTGAGTGTTCTACTATGTGACAGGAGAATATAAGTACAATTCATAAAGAAAACAGTGAACACAAAATGTTTGTATCTGTGTTTAAAAATAATGAAAATCACCTTCCTGATATAACTGGAAAATAACATCCAGAAAATTCAACTTAGTTGTTTGGAAATAATTGGAAGAATTAAATGTACAATGACCACATTTAACCCTCACGGCCTAGTTTTGTACGAGACAGATAAGACCTAATGACGGTTACAGCAAGAGGCACTATTCAGACCATATAACGTATACCAGGTGTATGCATAAGTTTTTGCCGGTTTTTGTGGTAAAGAAAACACTTAATTTTCAAGGGAAATTAATTTTGTTTTATTCAAAATATTGGCCATCGGCTTCTACACATTTCGCCCATCCTTCAGGTAATTGATGCATTCCATGCCAGAAAAACTGCTTGTCTTTTGCGGCAAACCATTCGTTGAGCCATTTTCCAACGTCTTCGAAATTGTTGAAGTGCTGCTCTGCGAGCGCGTGCCCCATTGATGCGAAGTGGTGATAGTCAGATGGCGCCAAGTCTGGAGAGTACGGCGGGTGCGGAAGGATGTCCCATCCAAACGATTTCAAGGTGTCTTTCACTGGTTTTGCTGTGTAAGACGGCGCATTGTCGTGTAACACAATCACTTTGCCATGTCTTCGGGCCCATTCCGGTCGTCTTTCGATAAATGCGTGATTTAAATTAATCATTTGTTGGCGATAGCGTTGTGCATTAACGGTTTCGCCGGGCTTCAAGAGTTTATAATACACAATACCGCTCTGGTCCCACACAAAGCATGGTCTTCTTGCCGAAGAGATTTGGCCTTGGTGTTGAAGGACCGGCTTCGCCAGGTGAAAGCCACGATTTTTTCCGCTTCGGGTTTTCAAAATAAATCCATTTTTCTTCACCAGTCACAATTCGATACAAAAAGGATTTTCTTTTGTGGCGTTGAAGCAACATTTCACAAGTGACTTTGCGATTTTCCATTTGACGTTCATTCAAATCATGTGGGACCCATTTATCCAGTTTATTGATCTTCCCCATTGCTCGTAAACGTCTGCTGATTGTTTCTTGTGACACATTTAATGCTTTTGCCAATTGCTGTTGAGTTTACACCTGCAATTGCTCGTTTTCGCACTTTTGTGGTCTACCAGAGCGCGCACTGTCTTTCACATTGAAATCACCACTTTTAAATTGTCGAAACATGTCTCACATCACACGATGACTTTCAACAGCCTTTTTCTTTTGATTAAATAAGAAAAGCAATGCGTGCCGCAAATGTTCTTTTTCAGGCACAAACTTCGACATGATCACTGAACGATAAAACAAAGACGCTAGTGTTTGGCGGACTCAACTTGTGTGTGTTTGTAGTTTAATGTCAGACGAACAAAATGACGTATGTGTCAAATGAATACGCTGCGTACTTTTTACTGGCGCCATCTCTTAGGTAAACCGGAAACTACTTATGCATACACCTGGTAGGTATATTGAATGACGATTGGCATAAACGTTGATGTCTTAATAGAAGCCTGCAATGAGATGGGTTTATAGGTGAACGTAGAGAAAACGAAGATACCTTATAACAAGGCGAAATACAGAGGAAAAGAGATATAAAGAGATAATAATTAAACCGAGTGTCGTAGCTCAGTTGTATTGCGTTGGCTTAGCATTCAGGAGGTCGTGGGTTCAGTCCCAACGACTAAGGATTTTCCAGTTTTTTCTCAGTCACACCAGGCAAATGCGGGGATGGAACCTTCCAAATATTCCCTGACCGACATCTTGTCGCATTCTTCTCCGTCCTCTATGCTGGCCTGAGTATTATATTACTGAAGATCAACTAATAAATTCAATTCATAATAATTAAAAGTTAAATTATAGAGAAAGTAGACAAAATTAAATGTTTAGGAGCATAAGTAAGGATAAGATTACGGATGAAATAAAAAGTAGCTCAGCATCGGGCAACACATGTCTTTATTCAGCTGAGAAGCTGCGTAGTCCGTACCTATCAAGATTAATATGAAGAAAGCTGAAATTGAATATATAGAGAACGGTTATTGTGCTAATCATAAATTTGCTTTACGGTTGCGAATAGTATTGGCCACGAGACGAGACGAGACAGACAAATGTTGACAGAAAACTAGACGAGAGAGAACACCGTGGTAATAGATATCTTTTAGAGGCGAAACACTTTCTGAGAAAGATATTTCCGAGACGAGACAGCCTTAATCTCGTCTCGTAGGCAACACTTGTTAATGTTGTAGTACGATCCTGACAATTGAACATAAATTACGTGTGTTCGAAAATAAGGTTTTGAGAAAGACATATAGGCCGAAACCAGCCGGAGAATGGAGGAGACTGCATATTGAAGAACTCCACATACTGTGTGGTTCACCGAATATTATAAGAATAATGAAATGACGAGGGCTAAGATGGGCAGGCCATGTACCTCGATTAGGGGGGAACTATTATATTCTATCGGGGTTGGTAAGCCAGAGGGAAAAGGGACGTTAGGAAGACCGAGGCGTCGTTGAGATGACAATAGGATAGAATCCAATGGCCAACCTTTGTTTCTGTGGCGATGAACTTGCGAGTTCCATAAGCCATGGAGCTAGTTAGTTATTATCTGCAAAGTAAGAATAATGATCACGTGCATGGGATTCGAAAGACTATGTTCAAACAGAAAAATGTAAAATTATTATGGAAAATAGTAATTTGTGCTTTAAAAACAAAGTGTTAAAAGTAATATCTTCATCCAATGTAAATATAATATTTAAATGTAATGTAATAATGTGAGTATATAAATGTAATATTTAGCAAGATGTGGTTGCTTCTACGCTTTCGACGGCAATATTGGATTCTTCCTTCTCCACAACTCAAGGTGGACTACCCAGATAGCAACCATCACTTATTGATGATTTTGATCGTAAAACTCTACAATTTGATACCAAAATATTTGCTCTTAGTACAATAATTCTAAAGCTATAGTTGTTGAATACCAGAAATTTCATGTTCCGGACATCATATTGGATTCTTTCTTCCGCATGGCCCAAGACAGAATTTTTAGGTGGGTACCATCATATGCTGATAATTTTTATGGTAAAACACTAAAATTATACGACATAATCATAATTCTTAGTGCAATAGTTCCAAAGATTATCGAGAGGGTGACTGCCTGTATACCAGAAATGTATTATTCTGGCAGCCATGTTGGATTTTCCTTGTCCATATCCCAACATGGACTACCTAAATGGCTACAATCATTTGATAATAATTTTGCTAATGAAACCTTACAATTAGATATCAACGCCATAACTCTAGGTGTAAAAATTTCAAAGATATGATCACTTTTATATTAGAAGTAGCATGTTCCAGCAGCCACATTGGATTCGCTCCTCCCAATGACCCCAGATGGACTACACAAGTTGCGACCATCAATTTTCCTAAGACTTGTCTGTTAACCTATATAATGACACTATTCGCAATATTATTTCATCAAACTGTTCACGGGGAGGACATAAACACAAACACTACATTCCGATCTGTGTTAAAAATGCTTAACAGCCGTAAATAAAATTAAAAACCTTATCTTCTCATAAGTTTCCCAATATGGAACTTTGCACATGTCTTTACGAATAAAGGACCGTTATTTTCCGAAAGTTAAAAAAATTGGAGGTATGTTTTTTTTCTATTAAAAGTCAAAATTTCAATGTCATATGGAGGATTAAGTGTTTCATATTAAATGGAAGGTATGTCCAAGGACTTTACAATGACAAAGAATCACATTTCTATCTAATTAGAGCAATAGTTACAAACATTTTAAATAATCAATGTGACTAAAAATTTCGGAAAAAAATCAAAGTTGAGATGCGGTAACTCCAGAAATATGTAATACAGGACTACAATATTACATTTTTGGATGTTTCTCATGAGGCTTTACTAACATACCAACATTCATAAAAGTAAACTTGTTAGATGGTGAGGTAAATTTTTCCGTTAATAAAATGTCCTTGCTCCAATATTTTTCAAAATATTTAAAACATTAAAAGTACTATCATGTAATGTAAATTCATAGCGCACTATACATTACAAATTACTATGACATAATAAATAATCACTAAAATATCTATAATTTTTCTTCATTCTAACAGAAAATTATTTTGTTAAAATGTAGGAAATTAATTAAAAAAAATAATATGTTAAACTTCGTTCTTTTCTATGTTGACATAAACTATTGACTTTTTTAAATAAACTTTCTTAGCCAAGCATTATAAAAATGAATTTCATAATTATGACAGTTCGTGACGCTCCACACATAAAACTACACTGTAGAATATTTGA
Organism: Lepisma saccharinum; assembly: GCA_022664845.1. Lineage (NCBI taxonomy): Eukaryota > Metazoa > Arthropoda > Insecta > Zygentoma > Lepismatidae > Lepisma > Lepisma saccharinum. Next base: position 32,985 of record JAGDQP010012926.1, on the reverse strand, counting down.
TGAAAACTAAATTGCTTTTATATTGTCCATTAGAGTCAAATACAAAAAAATATCATTGTTTCTAATCACAATAGATTTTGTTAAATCATTAACATAGTGTGGTCAGTGCGTGACGCCCTCAGATTATGGTAAGTGTATGACTTTCAATGTATTACAAAAGTACTGTACGTTGCAGAATAATTGGTGAAAAGTAAATTGTTTTCATATGGTGGGTTAGAGTAAAATGCTGAACAAAAAGTATTTCAAACGTTTCTTTTTAATAAGCTCAATACATTTTATATAAATCATTCACGAGCAATTTAACTCGCCCTAAGCTGACATTCAGAATATACTTTTCGGCTGTAATTGTAGTAGATCTCCGAGAAGTTCATAAAATGCGAATGGACATATTATTTATCAGCAGAGAAAAAGAGGATTTCGTTCTCGATTCAATAACACGTATATATTAAAATATTATATATTATATAATGTTAAAGTTGCCGTCACACGTCGACCTTTTTGCAGCTTGCACTTATACTTTGATGTACATTTCTCCAAAACTCTCTGAAAGTAGTGGTCCAACAAAACTTTCTAATGTCAAACTTAATATGGGAATGTTTTAGGTTTACCCATTATCTCTAATATTTCGCAGGTTCACAATCTGAATCTGAATAATAGTCGCAATGTGAACCCGGTTTGTAGTAGAGCAAATTTCTAAGCATTCTTTCTTGAATATTTTTGCCAACGATTCTGATTTTTGTTAGTCACGTTCCGTTCAACCCAGTTGCCTGACTTTTCCCAGGGAATTAGCCGAAAAGTTTGAAGTTCCCAGATGCGTCATGGCGCTAGGATATATCAGTGTAACAGTACAGAGTTTACTCGAAAGATTCTTAGCTAGCTAAATAATCATTAGGCTTAAATATAACTAAAAATATTAAAATATAAAACTATATTTGTAGCGACAAGTATTGAAAAAAGACTTTGATCACTATATATACAACAACACAAAGTGATGCAATGAACATTTTCCATACTTACACT
>JAGDQP010012926.1:0-30236 GCA_022664845.1 Lepisma saccharinum | reverse complement strand
AATCTTATGAATCGGAAAATAAAAGCGTGGGTGCTCTTAGATAGTATTTTATGACAAGGCAAGCAAGAGCATCCACACTTTTATTTTCCGATTGATAAGATTATTTCAAATCATTATTTTTTACTTTTTAGTCCATTTAAAAATGCGTGTTTTTTTTTTAAATAAAATCCTTTTAAATTATTTTAATGTACAATATATGAATATTAAACTTCCTGCGCGATAGGTAACCCAAACTTCACATAATAGATGCGGCTTTGCGTGCATTTAAGGATATTTTCCAATTATTTATTTAATTAATTAATTACAGTTAACTGGATTACTTTATCGTATATCGTATGATTGAATATTATATTGTCATCAGAAGCAAACAAGTTTACAAAATTTCAAAGAAATCGGATGATGGGAAGTGAGTTAAAAATCAATTACAAAATTTGCACCAGAGATGATTACAGATCAAGTTAATATAAAGTGTGTAAAAACTTTCAAAGCAGTTCCAACTGATAGCGACAGGAAACGAACTGCTTCTCACAGTTAGACTTAATAGAGAAGGGTATGAATAATAGTAAATAAGTATCAATATCGAACAACATCGTGGATATAATTATTCACAGATAACACATCCATGGATCCACATTGTCTTAAGCATTGTAATTTTAATCCGAGAAATGTTCTAACACAATAAGTCAACGTAATTATAATGTCAGGGTGCACGTACAAACACTTTCTGCTTCGTCCCTAACGTACTCATAAAAATATGTGCTTTTAATTAAACGTAATGCAGAATTTAAATGAAGTACCATGTTGTGAGTGAAACTAAGCTCATGCATATTAGCATTAAGAAGAAAAAAAATAATAATAAAACTTTTTAAGACATACTTTTCTTAAACAATTTGTACAATTTTAAAGCATAGGCTCTCTCTCTCTCATATACAGTCACTTTATAAATTCTTGAATTGGCGCGCGCAACGCTTTTCTTTTTAGTCATGCATAAACAAAATTGTACGAATTGTTTAAGAAAAATATGTGTTTAAAAAGATTTTTCGAGTCATTTCGGTGTTCGAATACTTTTTCTCAAGCTAATGATTAGTGACCCAAATCCTAAAGTGTTCTGGAACCAGTCAAACGCCACATTGTAGGATAAAGATGTACATATTAAAAAATAATTAAAATATTCTTTTAAAATATATAAATATATAGAAATGTATAAAAATAACACTGGAATATTGTATTGTCAGAATATTTACGTTGCTGTGCAAAATTTCATCATTGTATGACGTCGGGAAATGAGTTAAATTAACGTTCCAAGATTTGAGTACACAACGAACTAAAGAAAAGAACGTAAATATAATGTTTAGTGCTTACATTCGTAAGGCTCAAGTAGTCTTAAGTATCATTTCATATCAATTATTGTAAATACAATTGATGTAATAGCTTACAGATGAAATGAATGGTTCTTACTAGAGGCGACGAAATCACATTTTTCTCACTTCAAAGGAACAAAGAGATAATGAAACTATACAATACGATAAAATTTAACAAGAACTTAAGAAAAATATAAGCATAGCAGGATTTTATTTTTTATGTAGCTACTATAGTCAACTCTTTTTAAAAATAAAACCTGACGGAATATTAGTTACATATCAATGGAACTAACCTCTTCAAAAACTAAAACGGAAAGAACTAAACTGCTAAGGATTATTTCATGGGAGTCTTTAATTAATATATGTTTATACTGGCAAATGCAAGATTTCTAACAAGTTTTTCAGTCACACCAAGCAAATGTCAGGATGATACCGACAAACTACGCCCTAGCAAAAGAACCTTCTAATGTTCTCTCCCCCGACTCTGCCCCGTCCTAAGCCTAAGATACTCAAATGACCATATAATTCAATTTTTTAATGCGAGAAATTTTGTAGGAATACTGTAGGTGTAATTAAAAGAAGACTTCCACTATTCCGAAAGATAAAAGCAGTAATGGGAATATTAAGTCACATATTTTAGATAATCTCCGATGTCTATACATTGTTACCATCTTTCATAGCATAACTTCTGCAAACGTTTCCGGAAATTTTCTTCACTGCAGTTTTCATCTGCTTTATGACTAGGTTCTGCGTGTTTTCTATCTCTTCATACCATGTCCTTTCATAAATCTTTAATTTCTCTTAATGGGGGATATAATCTGCACGAGCCAAATTCAGAGACTGAAGGAATCCAGTATAGATTTTAAGGATGCATTGTTATAAGAAGGAATGAAATTCTCGACTCGAGCAGTTTGCTCCTTACCTGGAAAATTTGATCACACAACCAACTCAGCAGTTTTGCATCTTAGTTAGGCACAAATTCTAGATAGACGGTAAGAGCTGAAATAACTAACAATAAGGATATTTATTAAGATTTGTTTTTACTTCTGGAACAACTCACGTCCTTTAAGAAAACAAAACAACCAAAACCATTCAAACTCTGGATCCAGATAATCGTTAATCACTATAAACTCTTACAAATCATCAGATATATTTCTGTCTAAACATTTCTCCAAAAACGTTTGTTTATAGCTGCTACGTTGGCAGCATTATTTCTGATAACTTATTTTTAAATACTGTTACTCATACCTGTGTAACTCGAGCACTATTGATAAGACCGCTTACATTCTTTAGAAAAAAAAACACCCTTTAGCTGAACGAACTACGTATTATTTTAGCCTCTTACTTTAATGCTAAGCTAAGAATGAACGCGGTTTCCTTATTTGTAGAACTTTGAATTTTGTAGTTCATTCAAGTAAATAATTACTTCATCCTCTTTCGAGTTAATAAGTTCTCAAGTTTAAAAATCCATTAAAATCGTGTCCCATCTTGCATTCGAACCCAGAAACTTCTGCCTCGTGAATTGAATCTCAGAGTCTAGTTACATCATTGCAACATTATATCGTAGGTTTACAAGTGAAACACATTAAGGATAATGTAAAGCAACGATCTCCAACAAAATATGGCAGCACTATCTGCGTATAAGTCTAATGTATTCTTTTCGTTGCAGGAAATTTAATTTTTGCTCCTATAAACTCAAGCCTAGAGAGTTCACATTTTCAGGGGGAAAAGTTCGAAACCAAACCAAGTCCATGATCGATGCCGATATTTTATTCTTATTTCATTTATTGTTAAAATCGCTTCATTGCTGCTGTGAAAGTCGAAACCTATAACAATGAAGCTCTTTCAACAATGAAAAAAATGAAAATTAAAAATCGGCATCGATCATGCTCTTGAATTGGTTATGAACTTTCTTCCCTGAAAGTTTGAACTCTATGGGCTTGAATTTGTAGGAGCAGCAATGAAATTTCGTGAAACAATGAAAATACATTAGACACATACGGAGGTAGTGCTGCCATCTATTGCTGGAGATCGTTGCTTTATATTAACCTTAAGTAAGAAAATTGCTACCATAAGTTTATGTGATTTTCTAGACTAAAGATATGTCTTCTTCCGTTTGGTGCAAATAAAACAATAGAAATATAATCTCTCAATTAATTTTCCAGTATTATCTTCGACTTACAACAGTATAATTTTGTTTTACTTCGTTTTCTCGTAAATACGCTTTTCAATTAATGTGTTTGATTTGTAAGCACACGGTATATTAATACATCTAACAGTAAGAGATTCGCAAGCAGATTTTTGTCTGTTCTGAAATATAATTGGATATTCATATGGAAATAGGTGATATGTGACAAATTTTGAAAAACTGACATTTATGCGGCAATCAACGCCTTTTGGGTAGATGCATAACCTGTACGAAAAGGTAACGTGAAACTATTGCTTGTGGGTGAAAAAATGGGTACAGAATTCGTGAAAGATTAAAAAAGGTGACATATGCACGTGCAGCACATGCCACCTTTTTGTAAAACTCGTAAAACGGTACCCATGGACTCAAGTTATGTTTGCTGATGTTGGCAATCGATACGAGTTAAAAGAAAACTATGGGACACTACTCGCTGTATAACTTCAATATCACGTTGATTTTTGACAGAAGCAAAATATACACAGTAAGATACAAGAAACATATTGCATTTAATATACTTAAGAAATAGTTTAGTTGAGATAAGGTTTCTGCTGGAATTAATTGAAACAAAAATAATTCCCCTTTCCTGTTTATGTACGTATTCTTTAGCTTAAAATACTAAAACTTTCCATTTTGGCCCATTTACCATCAGCTCCCATATTGTAAAATGGCGTCCAATCGACGTCTTGAATACAGGTTTTCGTAATTTATGCGAAAACGACGCAAATACGGAAAGCATGTATAGCACATGAATTGAAGAACATAAAATTTTAGACAATTTTGACCCTCTTCATTTTTTATACGATCCATCATTTGGATACAATTCGCAGGTATTTTTAATATCCTTCTTCTGAATACCGAGCCGCCGTAGCTCAGTGGTAGAACGTTAGTGTAGCATTCAGGAGGTCGTGGGTTCTACTCCAGAGGCCGACCATCCTGATTAAGTTTTCTCGAGGGTTTTTCCTCAGCCACACCAGACAAATGCCGGGATTGCACCTTCAACATAGGCCCAGGTGGACACCTTCAAGATTCCTTTCCCCTCACCTATCTCGACCTGACCCTTAGATGTATAAAGAAAATGAAAAATATTCAAAATCCCTTCTCTTTGGTCTTGTTTTGTCGTGAATAATAATTCTTCGAGAAATACTTCGAACTAAGAATTATTCTTAATCGAAACCATATGTGGGGAGAGGTGAAAGAGTTCTTTCTATGTTTTGTATGGTGCTCGCCAGGGCTTAAGTTGATAACGAATACCATACCGGGAATCTGCTTAGTGTAACTGAGGAAAAATAATGGAAAACCTGTGTCAGGATGATCGGCCGTAGGTATTTATTTATTTATCATGCAGACAAGGTATTTTCATCCATTTACAGGAATTACGTACAATAGGGGAAAGATAATAATTTACAAAAAGTCCTACATCCACAAATTTTAAATGCTGAATTCAATTTCAAAGCTATTGTTATTATCCAAGACGTGTGTAAGAATGAAATGTGATTTTTCTTTCACATTCACATTTGTAAGAGCTATTCAGTTTCTTGTGTTTCCCGTAAAATTTAGAGTTGTCACATATCACCTTTTGGCATATCACGGTTCAATTGTGAAGCTATTCTAAATCTAATTATTTTGTCTTAAGTGAAAGTTAAACAAGTTATTAAATAAATACATATATTTGCTGTGAAATACTAACGGATTAATTATCTCAAGTCAGTAGGTTTCATGTATATATATATAAATTAAAATTATATATATATATTGCATTAATATTAATATATATATATATACATAAAATAATATATATATTAATATATATATACATAAAATATATATAATATATGTATATGTATGTGTGTGTGTGTGTGTGTGTGTGTCTGGTGTACAATAAACACCGATCATTATTATTATTCTGAACATTTTACTGTGTATTTTATGCTACAAAATGGTACATACATTACTAATATTTAATGTTGTGTATAAAAATATTACTGTTTACAAACAATATAAACTTTTACGTAGTAAAAAGAAACTATTGACTGCACTTTTCTTCACTGCGAATGTCCCAAAGGTGTGATATTTTCTTCTGTTAAGGGATTTCGTTCCTCAGTGCAATTGCAAACAGATACTGTGATTTAAAAGGACCTCAGCTGCGTTCACTTCTGAACCGATCGTTAACAGACGTGTTCTTTAATGCACCGTATGTTGTGAGAAGGGAATGCAGTAGGTGCTTGCTGGAAATTCTCCGTGTGAACAGCCTGGGACAAGTTGATCTAGCTCATTCATCACTCTAAAATGAGTTATTGCTTACTATAAATATAAATACAAATTAGTAACGTGAGATTTTGTAATATAAGAGAATACCAAATTGATAACAATTACGTACGTTTTGAAACAGGTTAATGATCATACCATTTACATAATTAAAACTACACCAAGAACAGAACAATTAGAATGATCAATATATGTACAAATTGAATCGGTAACCGTAGGCCACCGAAGTGATTAAAACTTTGAAAATAATTTCTTTCAGTTAATTCGCCTTTCTGGGGCAGACATACATTCTATGGAAAGAATGCTGTTCTACACTAGATGCGACTAGTATGAAGCACCGTCAGTGTAGCCAGCTGTAGACATTCTCAGTGTTACCTGAATATTAAAAGCCCGAAAATATCGGTGAAGGCAGGGACTATAACAACGAAGCCAACGTCATTTACTGACAAAGTATAGTTTATTCTAGTGCTGTGTACTACTTCGCCAATACTATTGTAATAAGCACAAAAAGAAAGCAAAATAACACAAAACAGCAATGATGCGAGTTACAAATGAAATCAAGATATTAGTTAAAAATATATGATAATTGGTCATCAAATGCTGTTGAGTCCATTGTTATAGGCACTCGCCCTCTTTTCTTCTCTCTTTCCGTTTTCAGTGGACACGTACGCTAAATTCTTTCCTACTTTCTTGCTTTCACCTTTCCTTTTCTATGTCTATAAAATATTTATGGGATGAAATATTACAATCCTTGTGGAGTGCTGATAAACCTGTTGTTCATTTATGTAGAGATTCTAATGTTTTCTTTTATTTGTCGTTTCAGGATGAATCCGAAAGTGGTCATTCGCCTGCTGGTTCAGAAACCTGGCACATCTGATGACGCACCATCCATTGCAGATCGAGAAATGTTCGACCGGATATGTGCCGAGTTATTGGATGAACGAGTGATCGTTGAGCGGTATGAATCTCTGACATATGAGGACGCTTCAGACCTGGACGTTGACTCAACTGATCGTGAATATGGTGATGAGGATATCGACATGACATCGCAAGCCATATCAACGCAAAATGTGCCGGAAGTGTCGGATGATGAAGAAATACCGTCATCTCAAAGCAGTAGCTCATCGTATGTTCCGTCACCGGAAATAAAGAAGAAAGGAGTCAGCGAACTGTCAGAAGAATACAAAGAATGGGCATTCCGGTATTGGACAAGCACAGTTGGAGGAAAGAGAAGATCTCTGGCATCTGTTCGATACAAGTTTTCAAAGATCAAATCGATTGGCGTGCTGCAGAACTATGAACGATCGCGAGAAAAGATGACATCGCGCTTGAAGATGAGTACTATAAACACCAGAGTGTTTGAGCACTTCAAAGAAATGTCTGCACGCAATGCCATAATTCACGACAGAACAATCCGACAGTGGGCATTGCAAATCAAACGCCAGGTTGATCCAGATGATAAACTGAATTTCAAGGCATCAGAGTTGTATATTTACAAGTTTAAGAAAAGGAACAGGATCTTCTCGCGATCAATTACTCATAAAGTGTCAAAGACCTGCGCCTCAAAAGAGGAGGATATATAGCGGAAATCAGATGAATTCGTCAGAAAAATGAAATCCTTGTTCATCGAACGACATTTGGTTCCCAAACAGATCCTGAACACAGATCAAAGTCGTTTCGAGAAAGAAATGCATTCAGGACAAACACTTCAACCAATGGGCATTAAACGAGTATATGCAACTGTAGGATCTACGTCGGCAACGACGCACTCATACATGATAATGCCTGTAATCTCAATGGACGGAGATCTACATTCGCCTATTTACATGCTTTGTGCAGAATCCAGCCGGAAGTTTCCTCAAAGCAAACCAGCTGATCCATCAAATATTATGTCTTATGCTTCTGGCTCTGCTAACATGAAAAAAGAAGATCAGAAGATAATGCTGACCAATGTATACTGACCAAGTGTGTCTACTTTATACGAAGAACCCATGCTTTTACTTCTTTATTCGTGGTGAGCCAATACGGATGAAGTGTTAATCAAATCAACAATTTCAGAAAGCATTAGTGAATTTGAATGGCATTTGATTCCACTAGGATATAAAGGACTCATTCAGCCACTGGATGTCTATTTCTTCCGCCAGTATAAACCACTTGTTAAGTTCGTGACTAATGTCATTATCGCAACCGAAGAGTTGAATATCGGGCATCGCGACAACTTCATTCGTCTCCAATCCTTCACTAATTATCAGTTTTCGACCCCAATGTTTCGAAACATGATCAAGTATGCATGGTACAAGTCAGGATATCTGGACGAAGAACCGGAACCATTCAGGAGGCCGATGCAGTACTGCTGTAACACTGTTGGCTCTGAGGTTTGTTCATCAGATCAGTGCAGTGTTTTTTCATTCATGAGATGTGCTCATTGTAACAACACGTTTTGTCTGAATTATCTACTCATTGGCAGTCTGCATAAAAATTGCACTTAACTCGAATTTCCTGATGACTATTTCAGGATTCCTGGTGATTTCGCTTATTACCACTGAAAAAAAAATAGTATTGGCGAAGTAGTACACAGCACTAGAATAAACTATACTTTGTCAGTAAATGACGTTGACTTCATCGTTATAGTCCCTGCCTTCACCGATATTTTCGGGCTTTTAATATTCAGGCAACACTGCGAATGTCTACAGCTGAAAACACTGAGTGCTTCACACTAGTCGTGTAGAACAGCATTACCTGTAAATATGGTAAGTTACACTTCACTCTCTGCTTTCGTTTATGAGAAACTGGCAAAAGAAAACGGGTACAGTTTTACTGGACCTAAGCACGAGTTCACCCTTAACCCGTTCTCCTGCCTCTCACACTTCTGCACGGAAAAAAATAATCTCATATTCTGATTTCCTACTCTGTCCCGTGCCTTTTGGAGCTAGTCCGGCGATAATCCCGGGAACTTGGTTCGTAAGGTTCCCTTGTAAGTCTTGAGATTTGTTCATTTAGTCATCTGTTTCTGAGTCAGGAGCACTTACTGAGCGCATTTGCTTGGCGGTGAAGAGCGTTGTGAAGGAGATCTGGATCTAGGTTGTGATGCGTTTGTTATTATTTTAAGTATTTCCAGGATTGGTCAGTTTTGCTGTCACTTTGTCGTTTGTTCGTAGTTTTACAGATGGCAGTTGGTGTTTATGGATGAAACAGAATATCGAAGTGGCAAATGATAATAGGAAAATGATTCTGTCTCAGTGCAATGACTGCAAAATATAGATATATCATCTCACTCAGAGCTCCAACACTGAGAAATGCCGTTAGTCCTATAATGGCTGTATACGTACTTACCTCTTCTGTATGCCTGCCATACAGAGTCACCAGTAGTACGGCTACTCACCCAAGATAAGCTATGTTTGAGTTCTGGGTGTTGTAAGATTTTTTGCTAGCCGCAGCGGGCTCCTTCCTAAGGAATACACCATCTTTGGGAAAAAGGGATATTACTGGAAAGTTGGGGCTAGGTATTGGATATGGGGCTAAGGGATATCATTTATCTTTATTATCTTGATTTATTTATTTACCATTTATTTGGATTATTATGAGTTTGCTTCACAATCATGTCATTTCGTAGGACTAAATATGATGATGCAGATGGATGTGAGTTGCTCTGGACTCCACAACACTTGGGTTTTAGTTATTAAGACATATGCTGGCTATCTTCTGTTCAGGGGTTTTGCTGAACTGATGGAGACAATATGGACCCTGTTAGTATGATTATTACTGTGCCAAAACTGAAGATGTATGAAATGATTGAATATCTGGTGTGGAGAAAAATGAGGTTATGACATAGTCTCTATGGTCTGGTGGTAGAGTATATCAATATAAAGTGAACAATAGCGAGAATATCGAAGGGATGAGAGTGTGTCATAGTGTTGGATCAGCTGTAATGTGCATTGTCAGAGGATGATTTTGTTCCATATGTTGGCGTATGTATTTTAAGCGTAATTGTTCCAGGTGGTATGTGGGAATGGTATGTGTTGAAATCTTGATCGATTATTTATATCTTTCTACTGCTGAGGATCATGTACATGTAGACATATGGGATGTGAGAGGGTGCATTTATGGCTATACAGGCAAAACTGTGTGACAGGTGATTGGTGAGGAAACTCTAAGTCAGTAGGTGTCTTGCAGTATACTAGAGGTAGTCTGAAAGAGATAAGTTTGTAAAGGAGTGCTTCCTGCGATACTTTATCGAAAGGTTTATCCAAATCGAATAACATAAGACTGAGGTGGTTGAGATTTGTTGAAATAATTTGTGATTAAAGTAGCCAGTTAGAGAAATTGATCATTTGTACTGTATTTAGGTCTAAATCCGGCTTGGTAAGGGGGGAGTAGGTGAGAGAGATGTGAGATGGGTATGTAAGCGACGGACTAAGAATTTTTTCTAGGATTTTGTTGAGTGTTGGGTTTAGTTGGACAGGACGGTAAGATGGGATTGTGTAAGGAGATTTAGTGGGTTTCAGGAACATAAGGGTTTTGGAGGTTTTTCAGTCAGGTGGTATCTAGTCGGTGGGAGAATGAATGTACATATGATTGTTAAGATCTGGAGGAGTGAATATGGCGCTTCTTTGAGATGTCGGTTTGTGATTGCGTTCATCCCAAGTGCTGTGGTACGTTTGTAGTTTGTGATGGATGTTATGTCTGCGATGGTGATCGGTGCGGTGAAGGGTGTATGGAGGATCTTCGTAGACTGTATGGTTTTTTCCTGGGATGAAGGTGAGGGGACATAAGTTGGAGTCTAGTTACTGGATGGTTTTGCTCAGGTCTGTCAGGTGGAAGTGGTGTGAAAATGTCCTGTAATTTGCAAAGGCGTCGGCTTTGTCTTGATCATTGTGCAATGGCTGGTCTTGTTCTATGAGAGGGTAGAGGTAAGACTATATTTGCCTGTGAGTACGTTGAGCCTTTTCCAATATTTAGTTGCAAATTTTCCCCCATTGTCTGAGTTTGTAAGCTTTAATATAATTGTGAACTGTGCGCTGAAACTGATGATGGAGGCGCAGAAATTCAGGATTTCCGGTGCGTTTGTAGTCTTAGTAGAATTGGCGGAATCGGGTGATTAGCGGGAGGTGTTTGGGCTTACGTGGCAAGGTTTTACTTGTTGGCATGAATTTTTGGGAAGTGGTTTGGATTGTTGAGGAAATGCATTCTAGGGAGTTATACAAGTCAGTTTCACTCTCGGGGGTGTATGTTTTCTAGTCCGTGATTGATATAATTACGATATTCTGTCCAATTTGCTTTGTAGACACGTTGGGTGATGCGTGGAGATGATGTTGTTGGTTGTGGATGTGTTTGGCTATCGAGTGTTAGTTTAATGGTTGCGTGATCACTTTAAATAAGATCTAGAACTAATAGGTAGAAACGCTGTATGAGATTGGTTGAGAAAATTACTACGTCAGGTGTGGCATTGGATTCTGGTTTTGTAGCATCCGGGATATGAAGAATGATACCTGTTGTTTGTGTTATGATATGGTGTTGAAATTGGTCTGTTTCGTGTTGTGATCGACTGTGTATATTGATGTCCGCCATTATCAGATTGTGTCGGAAATTGTCGGAAACCAATTTGAAAAGGGATTGTGGCATGGCTGTTGTAAGATCCATACTTTACGCTTTACATTTCTTTATACTTTATGCAACTTGGTTTTTTAAGTATTGTCGTCCAAAATTAGAGAAAATATTTACATATTTACATTAGTACAAAATAGCAGTATTAAAGGAAGATGCAAATTTCGTAAAATATAAAAATGGCAAAATAAGAAATATATACATTTATATATTGGCATCTTGCCAGCAAAGAGTACAGTGCTACCATCTATTGGCTTTATCAGCAACATTCCGTAAAAGCTAATTACAATTGCGTAACAAGTGTTAAACATTATTAAAAAACTTTAACTTCATCTCTAGAACGATTCGATATATACTAAATTCTGAATAACTATAAAATTACGTAATATCCACGCTCTCATAACTTGTATACATAACATAAAATCCACCATTTTGGATTCGAATTGTTTTTTTTTCAAAATGGGAATAAGTGAAAGTGTGATATGGGTACTTCGTAAGGCGTTAATTAATGGAATTTAACTATTCTGAATATTTAAATGCTTACATTGTATTAATTAATGAAATGTAATTAATTGTTTTGAATATTTAAATGTTTATATTGTTGACAATTATGGAAATTAAATTGAATTCTATTTGAAAAATTGAGGTTTACTATTATTTAAAGAATTAAATGAGAATATTACCATCTTGATCCTGTTAGATTGTTATGAAGCAACTTTAAATATTTCTTAACGCAATTATTATGGATATGTGCAACCTAGCTGATATGTAGGCAATGTATTTTTTATTCACAGCTACAAAATAGGAAAAATGATTATGAATTTATTTTAAAAGATATAATCAATTATTGTTGTGAACAGAAATGTTAATATTTAATTGAATTTAAAACAAAATTTATAAAATGGTAGTTCACAAACTAACTACACCAGTGCATTTCTCTGAAATTTTACATGATTAAATATTAGTTAACTTTTTCTTCATAGTTTATAGTTGCTCCATCCAACAGTTTACGTTTACGTGTTGGTCCCGGTCTATTTTCTTTCTCCTCTTCTTCGTCTGTTTTTGGGCGACAGCAGTCAGCTTTCGAATATACTCTATACGTTGAAGGTTACCTATATATTTTAAGGGTATATTTTATTTTGCTAATAGTACAGCAAAGGGTTCCCAGCCTGTGGGTTGAATATTTTTCTTACGACATCTAACGAAATGAGATATTAAATCTACTATATTAGCACCGGGGATTAATTAACGGTATATATTAATGTTACCACCTGCATCCAATTGAATATTTTGGTTTTGTTTTAATTTGCGTAACAAAGGTCTCGCTTTACGCAGACAGATTTCGGGGAGACTAGATATTATTTTTACTCCTCCTCCTGATTATTTTCAATTGTTGCGGGCGGGAGCTATTGAACATGCAAATATTTTTGTAACACCTCTCTGTGTTGTTCTCATTTTTCGTCAGCACTCTTATTATTGAAATTTGTTTCATCTCATCATCGAGATTTGAAATAGTTTGGTAATGATTTAATTTTTCTGGCGAGATTAAAATCAGTTTTTTCGCATGCTGAATGGTCATTTAAACAGACTAGAGAGTAACTCACCTAGAATAGGTTGCAAGCAATGCCGTGGGAAAACCACATTTTGGTACAATTTTTCGTTTCTTCTTTTGTTTCAGCGTCGGTCCTTTCTTTAACAAATACCTAAGCTAATTTTTATATTTCCGCAAACTTTTTTATATCAGAACGTTTCCTTGCCATAAGTTATAGGAACATTCGCAGATATAGCAAATAAATTCGGAATCTGCATTTTATATAATAATACCTCACACACTTTAGGTTTTGCCGTTGCTGAAAGTCTGAGTAAGTGAGCAGTCTGCTTATTAATATTTTTCTGTTTTCCAAACTAATGGCTAGTATACTAAAAATACCTGTTAGAATAAATAGCTTATTATATTTACCGGTGCGTAAATAACTAAAAGAATTCGTGGGGAAAACATTTGTTCGAACCCGATACTCTTAGTTTTTTAAAAAAATCAAATAGTTGATAACCATAAGCATTTCGGGTTGCGTCATCGTAGGCCTCTTGTATATATTTAGTATTATTAGAATACAGATGACGGGCAAGATAATTAACTTGAGCCCGGTCTCTAGGATTTTTAAAACATACCATATAGTGAGTGTTCAAAGAAATATCTCGCATACGTCTAACCTGGTGGAATATATTCTGAGTAATAAACATGACACTTAAATTACGGTGATGACTCCCTTTTGTAAATAAGTCTACAATCTGGCCGCCATACTCGCGCATTAAATCGTCAATTATAATGAGATGGGGCCTTCAAAAATCATCTATACAGGGTAAATTCTTTTTGAAGGTGCATGAAGATAAAGTCTCGTAAAGGCTTCCACTCGCCATAACAGCATCATATAATTTTTTAATAAATTGCTGTAGTGATCGATAAATGTTTTTAAAAAGAAGCTCTTTCCACACCCTATAGGCCTTCCGATCATAGATATAAAAGGCGTCTGCCACTCTATATTCTGATATATTTACAGAAGAAATTAGGAATATAATAAAATATTATTATTGGTACGGTTTAAAAATGTCAGTACTTCGAGTGCAATTTGTTTAGATGTAGTCGTAGTAGTAGTAGTAGTAGTAAATTCGGGAATTTGTTTCAAACACTTTTCAGCATATTCTCTGGCGTCTTCACATGTAAATATTGCTTGCTGAATACACGGCAAGTAAATATGAAGTTTTCTCCACGTATAAACATCAACATTTTCCTGGCCATTATTGTCATCATCTGATGAAAGGATAAAACACTGTCGAATACCTCTAAGCTTATCTGATACATCGTAATTTGGACTAACATAAAATTCTGTGGTCAGCGCGGTTGCTGTAGTCGACTTAAAAAAGCTGTCAATATATAGAAATTATGATAGAAAATTATACCATTCCTTAAGTGACAAGTAATTACGTAAACTAATAACTACTAAAAATTCCACGCATCACTATCATCACACGCAAGACCGATGAATATTTCAATTTCCTTAATATGATAATAATGATTTAAAATGTGCTTATCCATATTTCTCTCTATATATATGTATACCAGCGAAATATACACCGTCATAATACCTTATTAATTATATTCGTTTTCTTTTATACCCATAGAGAAGAGTATCATAGTTATCAACACGCTTTCTTTTATTTGATGTAACCTGATATATTTTGCTAGTTTCCGACTTGGTGATTACTCTATGATCTTTTGTTCGAGCAATTTGGCGATCAGTTGGAATATTAATAGCGGGGAGATTATGCACAATTATTAACCACATTTGCTCGAAATTAATAAATTTTAACGTTTTATAATTTAGAGAAATTCATTTAATTTTACAGGCATATTTATTTTTATTACTGGCCGGATTTAGCACATCATAGGCTTAACATTTAGATCCTCCGACACAATACTCTCTGATGTATGCGTCGGCTCCATATGTGCTTAATTCATACTTCCTTCGATCAGATAAACCCCGATATCTAATTCTGGAGCGCCGTCCGCGTGAATATACATTATACTATCCGTATAGTAGTATAATACAGGTCAAGGTAACTTTATAACTCGAGCCTAGCTCGGGTTATTGTATACGCCGCAATTACCACGTTTATATTTTTCAGGGCGACCCCAACACTGTCCTCGATCGCCCAGTTCAGCAGCCGAATCTTATCGCCTACTGTAATGCACGATTTCACTACCGTGTTTTGGTCAGTTAATTTATTAAAATATTCCTCAAGCTCCGTAATAATGCTTGTTTCCTCAAGGTTTTGGCACTGTGCGAACTTACCCCGCAGCGAGTTTGGCTGTTTTTTCGCGATTTTATTATAATCTAACTGAATGCCCTCTTTATCATAATATTAATTTACGAATGCCGCTTTCTCCTCCTCGATGTCACACCCTGCGGGCCGCCCGTTACACTCGGTCTTAACCTTCATAAACATGTTGATATATTCTGTGAAGAGACCACCTTCTTTCTTTCAAGGTCATACATCACGACCTTATACTCCCATACCTCGTGCTTCTCGAGCCCCCAGTATCCTTTCTTAACAGCCTTTCGCACCTCATCTACTACCCACACAGGTCAGGGCTCGCTTCTCATCAGTGCGTGTGCACTCCACTTCGCTGTTGTGAGTGTCATTACGTTCTGCACAGAGGGAATAAGAACTTGCCGCTAGTGCGATAGGGTAGAACCGGATGGTAGAGATTATCCGGTGGGAGCACCGTGCATTTTATTATTCCCTCGAATGCAGAAATGTCCGGACACTCGCTATCACCAACGTAGATTTCCGGGTGGCCGACAGGGTATTTCTTGACCTTGCAGCAGTAGGGGTAGAGGGAAATTATAGCTACATACTTTATCCTCTCCCCGGCTTTACCTTGTAGTAGAGCTTTGTAGCAACTACCCGGCCCCCGTACAAGGCATCCCGCGGCCAAATTGAGCATTTCTTCGTCGCAGGGTGGGCTCGCACAAAGCCGTGCACGTCGGGATGTTCTCTGAGAAAGTGCCGCCACTCGCACTCCCACATTTTGTGCACAACATACCCTAGGTTGAGCATTTTAGCACAGGTGCTCTCATAACGCATATTGAAAGTGCTAAGGGATAATTAAATACAGCATTTTCACTCGCTGTGGGGTAACATTTTAGGCAATCGTGAAATACGCACCCCTGATACTCCCAAACATGCTCTGCGCCCCGGCGTTGGGCGTAACCATCTACCTTAAATCCGTACTTGACCACAACTTCACCGCCATTACCGGCATGCCATTAACATATTGATATTTAGTTTTTTGGCCTCATGCACGAGCCACTGAACAGCTCCTACAGACTGGGTATCCCGCCATCTATACCCATTGTGCAGGATGATACCAATGTTCTCCGTCTGTAGGAACTTTTTCAAACACCATATTACACGCGATTGCAATACATATTATGTCGAGGAATGGATTTACCCATGATACAACGTTAAACTCGTTCCTGAATTTAACACACGCCCCATACAGTATATTCACATACTCAACACTATACTGTATCAGCTGCTCCTTAAATATGAACCCCGTATCTTCAAGCCTTTCTTTCTCCTGCACATACCATCTCTCAAACTCCGCCCTCTGTTTCTTCTTCATATGACCCACATCATAATAGGATATTACGGGCAGTGACCAGCAATACTCCTGATTAGCCACCTGGTTAAATAAATGGGGAAAATGCCACTTAGCCGTGGGTAAATCGAACGCCTCGCTTAGTTTACGTAATGCCATGGGGAGAAAGTTTAGGCTGTCAATGAACTTTAAGTAGAGGTACTCCATAAACATAATTTTACACACCTGCATAACTACTCGTGGTGTCCAGTTTTCTTGAGCACCATGCTCCGCACAATAAAATCGGCATCATAGCTCTTTGCGTTATGGGCTATACAAATTATCTTATTAATACCTTCTCTTCTTTGATCTAAATAACACAGGAATTCCTCTATGCGGGTATCACCATAAAATATGAGCTGATTTGTACCGTAAAGATTACACTGCTTATTACTACCACTACACTTATAACACCATTGCTAGCAGACCACCACATAGGTTCATGTTCCGATACACCACCCCTACTTCCTTCTCCTGCCGACACTCAATATCATAGAATATTAACAGCCATTTGCTGGAAATACACGCACGACTAAGCTCATGGCATAAATGACCGAGGGCCATCATATTGTGATATATAATGCAGAATGAATCACCGCAGACGTGGGGGTCAGAATTTTTTAACCACATAAGTTTTCAAATACATCTTACATGCCTGCAGAGTGCCACATATGGCATTACGCTGATGGTTTGCAAAGCACAAAGCACCATAAAAACACCTATTACACCCTTTACAATAACTCATACTGTTGGTGATGGTGCATGACGGCTTATTTTGACATTTACCAGACAGAGCCTTACACTTCCCCGCATGCCGATCTTTGGTGTTAAATTTCTTATGACACTTCTCACAATAGTAATTGCACGAGAATGCCGCTGTCAGATTAGTAATTACATCATAATGATTATCACTGAATAGAAGATTAATTTATTTACCCTCAGTGGGTCATACAAATAGCATCTTCTCACCAGATATACCATCATACACGGTTAATTTATACGCGGCGGGTACTGTTGAAATTTCCTCATTTCAGGTATATCCCCACCACCATTAGTTAAATTCACATTGGCCTGCTGGCATAACACATACACTTCTTTTGCCAAAAATCGTGGACACAAATCGCGATACTTGTGTTGCTCCTTTTTATTAACGGTGTTATTGACTAACCCTACTGCGACAACCTGGGCATGACCTAGACAGCTACTATCACTGTATTTAATACGCACTATACCGCGGTTGCGCACTATATATTCTGACGTGGTGGCGAAATTTTGTTTTACACGACTCACGCCCGTAGCTACTTCGACGTGGTGGAAATAGACCATAAAACGGTTCTCGTAAAGAAACGAGGTGTTCGATTGAATTACTTTCTCTAGCGCACTCCAGACATTACCGCTCATGTTTCTAGCAGCTCTAAATGATAGGTAAACAGTTTATCTGGGTGATTTTGGTTAATAAAAAAGACGCCTACTTGATGATGCTGGAGTTCACCCACCATTTAAAGGTCTACTAACTGTCTCATTGCCTTCTGCACCCAGGCTATGGGGTTTTCACCAATGGGGGGAGATTTTATCTTGAAAGTTATTAACGTTCCGTTATCCTTAAAAAGCTTATAATACAACCTATTTTCGGTCTAACTATATTAAAAGTTTCCATAATTAACGCTTAGTGTTTTGAAAATAAAAACTATTAATTATAGAAATTTGCTGCTCGGAATAATATGGTACCGCAAGGCCGCAAGGTTTAGCTATAAAATGTTTGGGTGTATTTTTTCTACAATATGCTCTTACTGTTTTTCTTCAACAACACAAAGTTTTGTTTCAGCCGCCTTGCTATAGGACGCCGGGAACCGTTTGCGGAAATACCCTATTTACGTAATTAAACCTCAACGTTTAACAACAAGCTGGAAATAAATAAAAAATTATTAACGGTATGCTACCATCAAATAGATGGGTCGATGCCTATTAACAACAACAGTATGCTACTATTAAGTAACTAAATGGGTAGGTCGGTCTTTTCAATGATAGCCTATTAACAGTATGCTACCACGAAATAGATGGATCGATGTCTATTAACAACAACAACAACAGTATGCTACTAGTAAGTAACTATAAATCGGTAGGTCGGCCTTTTCAAAATAGCCTATTTACAGTACGCTAGCACCAAATAGATGGGTCCATGCCTATTAACAACAGCTGTATGCTAATAGTAAGTAACTATAAATAACTAGGGCGGTTTTTTAATAATAGTTTATTAATATTTTCCAAACTGCTGAATTACGCTATTAGCAACTTGTCTTTAATTCTCAGAGATACAGCAGCAAATGCGATATTATTTTGTAGAATCACACGCCTAGAAATTAATCCACCTTT
This sequence comes from Lepisma saccharinum, assembly GCA_022664845.1. Taxonomy (NCBI): domain Eukaryota; kingdom Metazoa; phylum Arthropoda; class Insecta; order Zygentoma; family Lepismatidae; genus Lepisma; species Lepisma saccharinum. The sequence continues at coordinate 11,242 of JAGDQP010012926.1, read as the reverse complement.
AGTTTGCGAATGCAATGTACAGAAGCCCTACAGTAGCAAAATATAAACTATTACATTTTTTCATGTCTTGTGTTGTGTGCGGAAGAATAGTGCGTGTAGCAATAAGAGCCGCGGGCAATATTAATACTTTATGTTCTTGTTTCTTTGCCTTTTAGAATAAGACATTATTATTATTATTATAGACAGTTTTTTATTTTGTAATTACCACTCAAAACTGATTCACAGCGATAGTCGTGTAAGCAATTTCGTATATTTACCAATTTCTGTTTTTAAAACCCGCAGCATGAACAGTAAATATTCACTCTTATTTTCTTTATAGTCTTATCAAACCACTGTGCACGTAAATTCTAAGCGATCACGTCGCCGTACATGTAAGCAATAATACATGTGTGAAGAGAGAGTATTATTCTTCTCGAAGATTCTGGAAGGAACTATACATAACACACACACAGACGTTCAACACAACATTGACGTTTCCAGAAATAGTTGTTGCGATGTTTTTAACAATAAATCAAAACATAACAAACTTTTCGCTGAAGCAGACACCGTTAAATACGTGTTCTAACATGCAGGTTAAACAAAACTAGAATGGGGGAATATTTTGTTACGGTTTAGTGCGGCCATTGCGTTATTGACTATACCCTACAATAGCAATAATTTGTACTTGTTTTTTTTTAGAATTTAATTTTCCCTAAATAAGACATTAATATTGTTGTTTCTGCAATATAAATACGTATTTTTTGCAAATTATCTTCCTATTTTTTTATTGAGTCCTACATGCAGGAAAACAGGTTTTAGCTATTTAACACGGTCATATTTTTAATATGGTGCCTCTAGGAGACAAAGTATGGTGAGAAATTGCTCAATATACGAATTTGAAAACAATAGAAATTTCAAGCATATTTCAGTACGAGTAAGCATGCAGGAAACAGTATTTTGTTTTCACTTACCAATATTCATTCTAGTTTGGTTCGCTGAGCCCTAACGTATTGTACTTTCTTCCACTGTGATATCCCAGACTGGACTGAGAAATAAGGTTATTAGCACGACCAGGTGTTATGTTTCTGGAAACTTCTCGCGAAAAAGGCTGGTTAATGCTTGCTATGTTCGCTGCCTGTATCCTCTGTGATGTGTGGGTTGAAAAAAGTGACATGTATTCGAGGTTAGCTCGTAGCATCGTGCACTGGATGGTATAGAGACTGTTGTAATATCTGCTAGGGGGTTATTCGTACCCTCTGTGCTGTGCTGTGATCTCTTCCTCTCGCGCACCGGTGTACTGTTTGGTGTAGAAACTGTTGTAATTAATGCTCTGTTGTAATCAATGCTATTTTAAATAGAGATCTGAGCCTTTTATATAGGCTTCAATAACACATTATATAGCTCGTAGCTTTTTATAAATTGTAACTAGAAAACTGCGACACAGCGTATCGTACAGCGCTGGAATATGGATTCTTCTTCAGCAACCACAAAATAGACTCCCGAGTATAGGATGGCGTGTTAGGCGTGGTATGTGTGACACGGCGGTTGGAAAATAGACTTCCCAGTACAGGGTGTGGTGTACTATACCATGTTATGTAGGTTAGCTCGAGTACGGCCTTCAGGGTTTTATAATATGGTTCGTAGCCTTTTATGATCCGGATTAAATTGAGATTAGGTTATTAACTCGCCCAAGTGACCACACTCTACTATTATGCAATAAACACTTGTCTAGGCAATTAGTGTGAAGAAATGTATGTAACAAACTATGACAAGCTCATGAACATTTTGTAACGCCTCACAGGTTCCCGGATGCTACTTGGTATAGTCCCTGGCCGTTCCACATTTGCTCTTCACGATGCTACAATAAGAAAGAATTATACGTATTAACCGAATTATGGTTTATTTTCCCTTGAAATTTGAACAAATTAAATTGTCCGACTTTGGCAAATTGATAAAACAGAAAATTATGTAAATTAGCAGTAATATAATAGTAATAAAACATGCTTCAAATCAAAATGTAGTAGTGCTGAAACGCACCAAGGCACCTTCACAAATCCTGCATAAAGAATATCTACCAAATTGGTCAAGTTATTTACTTTTATTATGCGTTGAAAGAATAATTTTCTGGTGCATGGAAAATATTTATGTGTGCTCAAGATGTTATCGTGTTAATGAAAATATAACCAGAGATTTTGAGGTAACAAAGATGCTTCAGATATTAGTGTAAAAGCAAGCATTATTATTTTCTCAATTATGTCATATGTATCTATGAAAATAAGTCTGATTCTGACCCACCTGATTTTCGTTATGAGCGAGCGTGCCAACACAGCTTCAACGTTTACTTGAAATAGCAGAGGCAATACTATTTCACAAGCAGTTGCAGCAAGCGGCAAACGTCGTCGTGCAAAAATGAACCCATGTTCAACGACATTTTACCGCCGACGATTTCTAGGATACGACGATATGTTTTACAGATCGCCGCGACACAATATCGTTGCCGCCGGGCATAAAACCATCCATTTGTTCCACCAATCGCGACTACATGTGTAGTCGGTGGCACGACGACAAGTGTCGCGTACATATCCCAGTAGCATACATACGTGTTTTCAACGTTAATTTTAGGTTCATTTCGTTGATTAACCGTTATCGCTTTAAAAAGATGCATTTATTTTTAAATCATATTTCAGTAAAGACGTCATTTTGTTGATAAGACGTTAGAAAACAACGTGCATTCAATGTGTTATTTTCAACTATGGTATAATATATTTTGTTTAATGCATTTCTGATTAATGTTATGTCAAAAAAATATAATTAAAAACTAATTGAATGACACAAATTAATTTTGGTGTTCTCATGTACACGTTGAAAACAAATTGAATTTTAAACCATATTTCAACGAAGTTAGAATTACGTTGACGCGACGTTAATGTGACGTACTTTCAACTATCATTGATACTATGTCCTACTTTTCTTTTCACTCTTGTATTTCTAAATTAATTGCTTAAACATTATAATTAAAAACAAATACAATGAAAATAACTATATTTTTCGTGTTTTCATTTGCATGTTGAAAACAGGTTCAATTTAAACTATATTTCAACGAATATTAAACTTCAATGATACAGTGAAAGAGTAGTGGCCTCTCAAGGTGGATTCTTGGATCAGTGGTCAACGCGTTGATCTACCTGGAAGTGCCGAACGTTCTTGTGTTTGAACCCCACAGCAGGCTCTCGGATTATTTACTGTTGGAAAATTAACACCGTATATCGTGATAAAAGCAAAGAGTAAAATGAAACAAAATGTGTGTATACCAATAGACAGCACTCACGCTCTGGTTTGGCCAACTAAACCCGATTCTTCATCGTTTCTTCTCAACCATTATTTAACGTCGAATAAACCGTCGAACAGGCGGACATTTCGGTACATTTACAACCGTTTCGATATTAACGTTTATTCCACATATTATCAATGTTTGTATGCTACTGGGGTAAAAGGATTCATATGTTATAACTGTTCAAAAAATAACTCATGGTTCAAAAATAAAGTTAATAAACTTAAATCTATGCGTGCTGCAGCAACAAGGTGGACACTTTGAATACCCGATGTAACCTTATTCTTGCAACTCAGAGTTGCTTGGTTTTAACTTGGTTTTAATTTAAAATGGCGTGATGAACTTAGCAGAGATTGTAATAGCGCTGATATTCCCGGGTGTAGGAAAACCATTAATGTCATCGTAACATTGTCTATTGGTTGTATAGTAGTCGTTTCTCCTTTGCCTTTAACCATTGGATGGTTGATCATTTAGAAGTATCTTTGACATAATTGAAAAGTTATGTAATATTATCGAATAAAAATTACGGGGAAATTGGATCAGTGATGTGGGTTTCTATTGCGATAATGTTCCTGGCCATAGTTCCCATGTTGATTAGCAGAAATGCGTCAAGAAAATTTTAAAGGTTTTAACATTACATTCCAGATTTGGCCCTTATTGATTACTATTTGTTTCCAAAACACGAAGAAAGAAAGACCTTGGCAGTAGTTCGGAAGTAATCGATGCTGTAGATTTATATTTGCTTTTGATTGTTGAATTACCAACGGAAGGATTCTTTTTATTGTTGTTGTTGTTCTGGTTGAAGCATTGACATCAATTCGGAAAAGTGTCTTAATGTTTCTAGGGACTTCGTTGAAAAATGATATTGATTTGGCTTGACACCCATGTGTGTGTGTGTGTGTGTGTGTGTGTGTGTGTGTGCATGAGGCTGCAACGCTAAATTTGATGGCACAACAGTACAATCTCTTTATGGTTTCCCAGTGAAATCACTCATTCAGCAAGTCTGCATCAGTTCGTGATTATCAGAGCATGAAGGAGAGAGTTATAAATGGATTAGATTACATTATCTCTCTTCCTCTAGAGATAGATACCGAATAGCCACAAAACCTCTGTCGAGTTAATTTCATTCAGAATTAATTTAATTTATTCTACATCCTTCAGAGTTTACTGTTATCGACTATCTCATCTCGTATCTTTTTAAAAAAATATTCCTTTAAAGCTGGTTACCCGAATTCAAGTATTATCTTTCAATACTTCAGTATAGAAGTTACTAAACTGACATCACATGTAAGTTGTAGTATTTATTTTTCTACGTGTGAACTTTAGTTGCTCTGACTTCAATTCGTGTTAACAATTGTCTTTAAAAGGTGCATAAATGCAACGAATAAACATTAATTGTACCAGACATAAATGGAAGCAAGTTAAATACTAATAACAAACTCCAAATAACGAATAAGTATATGGAGTATAATTGATACTATTAAGGAGAACACATTATGTGACAATGGATCCCACATTTTAAACCAGGAAACAAATTTAACGCACAGTTTTCTTCCTTGAAACATGTTTCGGGGATAAGTAAAAAAAAAATCAACATTGGGGGGAGAAGGAAACAGAGAGAGTGAATGACAACACGGCAAAGGAGCTTTCTTTCAAAACATGATAGGAATTCAGAAGTTCCGTCTTCATGTTATGTCAATTTCTACTCATTACAGTAAGTCATGCATCTAAACTGATTTTGAACTTCTAACTGGAGTAACAGAAGTTTGGATTCAGAGTTGAGAAAACTGCTTTCGTGTCCGTCTTTCCCAGAGATAACGAAATTTGGTTTACTAGAACGTCGAAACTTTTCTCCGTCAATAAAACGTAGAAAGGCGGACATATAAGGGATTATTTGAACGCTACATCAACGTTTGCGCCACTGGCGAAATTATTGTAATTTAAATTGGACAGGATTTTAATGGTAATTGAATTAAACCAGTTCACGGTCCAGTTGTTAAGGTCGCGAACTTTGGTTCGGCAATAAGAAGGTAGTAGGCATGTTTGGGTCCTGTTGTTGCCTTTCCTAACTGTTTAATTTCTAGACATTTCTTTAGTTTCATAATACGGATGCCGAACTTGTACCTCAGCTAAGATACTGGATATATGCTAAGATGCTTACTTAACTCCAGGAAATGTGATCACCCATCGGCAGTATCTCTCACAAGGAAATTGTCTCCGGTGGGACATGAAAATCAACATGAAACTTCCACAGTGTATTTGTAATGTGTTTGACTGAACACTCCTGTAGTACTACGTTTCGGAGTTTCGCGGACCACGAGTTACAGGACTTCTAAGTTTTCGAAATTTTGTTCTGTACGCCTGAAGGGTAGGCAACACTTCATACATTTGTGTTGAAGTTATGCATTTCTCATTTACTTTTATATATAAAAGATTGCACTAAAGATAATTTAAATGTAAGATTAAAGTTATTGACGAAGTTTACGTATTAATTAATTGCTCTGATCACTGTCAAATGCGAATGTTCTATAAATACAGGGGGACCCAAAGGAAACTTCTTATCTCGTTAATTTCGTAACCAATTGATTTCGAGGAGGAACCCTGACAAACGCCTCCTTTAATTTAAGAAAGAAGTGATCATTTACTTGTTGCTGTGAAAAACTTGGCGGAAAATTGCATTCGTAACTCTCAAATAATATAAAGTGAAACTTAATAGGTAAGGTCATATATATATTTAAAAAAAAAACTCCTGGAGATATCACTATGATAAATTTAAACGTGCTATCTCATGTTTTGATATACAATAGCACCCAACTTATGTGATGAATACGTTAATGCCGCGAATTTCAATGCAGCATTGCACGTTGCAATGGGGTTCACAACCCACTGCCAAATATCGTGTCTGAGTGGAAGCTAGCGAACAGGACATTATTTATTGTACCAACTCAACATTCGACTCGTGAGATTGATAGAAGTTCTGGACATTTTCAGTCATAATTTTTGGCAGCAGGGTTCGAACTTGCGTGCTTCCCAAGTATCACTTCATAATATTTGAGAGTTTCAAACGCAAAGTAGTCAAGGAAACTAGTAAATGATCACTTGCTTTTGTAAGTAGAATCTACAAACCATTGACATGTTGTGTCACTTGACCCATGTTGTCACTAAAAAAAATCACTTTTTGTCACTAGACCACAATAAAATGGGTAAGTATGCAATGCATGATCACGATGGCACGTTCGCCCTTAAATTAAAAGAAGCGTGTGTCAGGATCCTGGAAATGAATTGGTTACCAAATTAACGGGATGGGAAGTTTCCTTTGGCTGACCCTGTATTTATATAATATTCGAATCTGGCAGGGATCAGAGCAATTAATTAACACCTAAACTTCGTCAATAACTTTAATATTACATTTAAATTGTCTTCAGTGCAACCTTTTATACGTATAAAAGTGAATGAGAGATGAATAACTTCAACACAAATGTATGAAGTATTGCCTAACCTTCAGGCGTTCGGAATAAAATTTCAAAAACTTTGAAGCCTTGTAACTCATGTTCCGCGAAACGTAGTACTACAGGAGCATTTATTTGAACACATTATAAATGCACTGTTGAAGTTTCATGCTGATTTTCGTGTTCCACCGGAGGCAATTTCCTTGTCAAAATTCAGGGGTGTATATCAAAGCTGCCTGAAACTAAACATTAAAGGTCCAAAAGAAAAATGAGAAAAGTCCCCCAAAAAATTTCCTTTTAGAGATGACTATATTATTCCTTATCTTTAAGACCTTTAACTAAATGTTACTTCAAACATTGATGCCTTATTGAAATTAGTATTTGACAATATAGTGGCGCTGAATAACTAAAAGAATTTCGGTTACGCATAATGGGTATTTTAGCTCATTAAAATTCCAAGTGTCATTTATTCACATTATTAGTGCAAATATGGTATTTTCTTCAGAAAAGCGAATATATCTAAATATAAGTTATTATTTTAAATGAATTGAGGAAAAAAACAACATTTCTATGTTTCGGACTTATACGTGCTACATATAACATATTTTAGAATATTATATTGTAAAATCAAACCATAGAGGATATTTTGTAAATTTTTGAGATATTATGGTATTGAACTGTTGCTACCGGCTTTCTATGAAATAAAATCGCTAAACACATTCCAATATTGACACTCTTTTTTGTATTAATTTTGTGTTTAAAGTGATTTATTGGATTTCAATTTACGTTGGGATTCGCATTGAACTTCAATTGATCTTTGGACAGTACTGGCTCAGACTAGCGTAGGATGTTAGAAGGTAGAAGGCCAGAGCCAGTTTTGGAGGTACCATGTCGGTATTTTTCCTGGTAGGACTGAGGGAAAACCCTGGCAAGACCTCCTTCAGCATGATTCCCAGGATTTTCAATTGCTAAACAACGCTCTATACCAACTGAGCTATGACCACTCGATTTGAGTGATTTGTAATTTATGATTACGCAAATATTTGTTTACATGAGATGTGGTTCTCATATCGGAAAATTCATTACGAGAAACCTTCACGAGATTAACCAATGGGAAGGAAACCTGACTACTAAGTTAAAATCGAATGAAAAATGAGATAATAGACGTATTTTTAATAGATATGGCATAAAAACTAATACTTTATATACTTAATTTAAAATGATTCATTTTGAAATCGCTAAATATTAACTTTTGATATAGGAGATCAGCTGCGGACATTAAGTGAACGCTGCGGATCACTTAATGTTAGGACGCCGCTTAGAGCTTTTTGATGTTAAACTTTATACAATATTCCTTGTGTTGATTACGAAAGAAATAGAAGAAACTCAGCAGTTACGTTCATATGATAATAGTGATTAAGAATAAATTATATTTCTCTCCATTCACTAAACTATCCTAGATCAAGGGCTATTAACTACCAGTTCGTGGATCATTACCGGTTGTCGGCAATCTAGTCTGTTTCATTATTTTTATAAACTTGTTAAATTTGATCCCAAAATTTAAATCTTAACTTTTCTTTCTCTAGAATAAAACTAGAATGTGAAACTATGTTAATATCTCTCCTTCTGCCAAGTAATCGGATTTCACGCTGTAATATCTTTAACACTGTACACTATACACCGACTGGGACCTCTCGCCCAATATAAAACTCCAGAACTATTCTGTTGGCTCTGGAACCTTCAACAATTATAAACCACGTCTAAACATGTAAGGAACTTACACACATTCAATTACTAGCAGCTTCACAATTTATCTATGGAAATGCATAAACTATGTATAAGCATTTAATTGTATCTAATTTAATGTTCTGTAGACTATTTTATGTGGATTTTAACCGATACGTGTGATGACAAGATTGAAGCGTTGAGCAACAACATCATTGATCTTAAGATATTTCTTGTTAATATACAATAAAGTAATAACTTCAATTATTCTCACACACAGTATCGTATAAGAAGGAAAATTTTTGCTTTACTTTTTGTTCTAGAAAGAAATATTTTTATTAAGAAGAGGGAAAATATTTCACCAGACGAGTGGTTTACAGAAAAATATCGAGTTGTATGCGATAACACTACAGTCATGATATTTTGATTATCCCCTGAATCTAGGAAAACATGTCAGCAATTCTGGTGCAGAAATCGGAATTTTCTTCTATTTGCATTTTCTGTATTGGCATTAAGCTATTAAGATTCTTTTTCTTTTTTCGAAAAAGAAACCGTGTAATGGAACAATAACAAGCGCTACGTAATGATTCTACATGCTCTGTTCTAAAAGTCGCTCTGTGATGAAAATATGTCTATGTCATTACATTCTATGTCTGAATTGATGAAGTGCATAATCTGTATTATTTATCTCGACGAATGCCCCCGCAGAGTATAGTGGTTAAAACAAGGGATGACTTAATCAGGTCAACAGTCGGAAATTTAACTGATATCAATCTAAGTGTTTCTTTCAGGGATGCTTTCGGGGTTTTGCCCCCCCCCCCTGGGGTGTTTCAATAGCACTCCTGAAAAAAATAGTCTCAACACTTATATTATTCATATGCATACTAAAATACGTAATATAGTATAATATGGACTTATTCAATAGTCCATTCTATTAATATTGTTCATGTTCTTTTGAGGTTAAGTAAGGAAGTACAACATATTGTTAAGTAGCATTACTGTTATTTTATATGTTAGCGTATTGGAGTCAATATGTATTATAATTAATTTTCCTTACCCCCCACGAGTCACCCCGAATGAAATCTTCTTGAAGAAACACTGGTCAATCTCTTAAGTAATGGAAGTAGTTAAAATATTTAAAATTTAATTATTCAAAATTATTAATGTAATTTGAGTCGAAAAATGGAAATAAATCCAGTCGCAATGTGCAGGTTAGTTATTATTATAGCAATTACATATTAGTTATAATTTTGCAATGCAATGAAATTCGTGACGTCAAACAAAAATCTATTCACCTCAAAGCAAATAGTCATGCTCTTATGATGGGAACAAGAATTTTCGTCCTCGATCGAAAACGAAATTCTCCGAAGGCCTAGGTCGTCAGTCACGCACCGTGACAGAACCTTGCATACAAGTTCTCAACCTTGTAGCAAGGACTAAAATTAGTATTTAAGACCAACCAGCCAATACTCCATCTCCACTTTGGTTCTACGGCTCTGAGTGTTGACTACACTCAAGGCTACTCACATTGAAATTATTCTGCCAGTTCAGGTTCTGACAAGTTCTTTAATTTCAGCAATGAATCTGTAGGATATTTTCTAAAACCAGATAGTTGCCTAATTTACGGATAACTGGATATTATTGTTTTTGACAATCATTCATACCGGTATTTTATGTGTAATCTTGAGTAAATTCGGAATTTAATGGCACTTTTCTTTTTTCTTAACGATTTGTTTCTACCCAGCCAGATTTATTTTTAATTCTTCAGTTTTTGTTTTTTGCACTTTTTTGGGGCTACAAAGGTTCTCTCTCCGTAAAAAGTTAAATCACATGTTAATATTGCTTTGTGGCAGCCTTTTTAACAATTTATACTCTTTATCCAAATTATTTGTTGTTGCTTTTTTTTTCGGAACCTAAAATTATCGAAAATTATAACAAATTATACCAGTCTGAATACAACGTTGAAGAGTCGGATATTCAATGTGCGCATTACTGGAAAAGGAATATAATATCCGAATGCCAATAAAGAGAAAGAAATTAAGAGCCCAATTTCAGGATTTTAAACAGTATTTGATATTCACTGTTGAACTCAGGAATAAAGTAAATTAAATTAAATAACAAAATACACATGTCGCCCAAAGAAAGCAGTACATCAAGAGAAGATTTTAGGTATACTAGGAATAGAGAAATTCAATGGCTATAATTAATGAATATCGTCGTAAAGACTACAACAGTATTACATCTGTGAAAGCAGCAAAGAGCAAAACATAAGATTGGTTGCGGAAGGATACCGAGGAAGAGTAAACAGAAATGAATGCAAAACTTTAAATCTAACTATGAAGGATGTTGTCAATAGGAAACGAAATTTAAAAACAAAACGAATCTCTAAAGAACTGAATAACTATGATTTGGTAACAACTAAGGATAACGAAATTAAAACAAATAACACGATGAGATAGAAATTGTACTTTTGGAAACAATACACTCGAAAACGACTGCTAGAAGCAGCTCAAACGTACCATTAAATAAGGTTATCTGAAACATTTTAATCTTTTAGGTTGACATAGTTAATATTTCATAGTTTTTGAATCTATCACATTGAAAAGTCCATCCTACGTGTTGTTTCATTAACAACGATAATGGCGATACAAATACTTCTAAATACAATCACCAAGTCGATTGAGGAAACAAGAAACAGTAGATAAATATGATGTATTGAAAAATACTTTCCCACACTGTCATAAGAAAGTCAAATTGG
>JAGDQP010012925.1:33416-49082 GCA_022664845.1 Lepisma saccharinum | reverse complement strand
GTTGCCGAGAAGCTCTCACTTTTCTTTTGTCTTTTCTTTCGTCGACATTTTCTCCGGCTCTGTGAACTTATATCCATTGCGTTCGCCAGTGTCAAGGAGATTATTCAAGTCTTCAGGAAGCAGTATATTCACCATTATCCTGTTTCTGCTCTCATTACGTCTGATCGAGGGGCTCAATTCACCTCGAAGCATTGGATGGAATTTTGTGAGGAACAGAAGATGAAGCACGTGTTGACGACAGCTTAGAGCCCTCGAGCTTCGAAGGTGGAGAGATCTCATAAAGAGGTGAACCGCTTGATCAGAGCGTTTTGCAGTGGTGATCACAGTCGGTAGAGTGCTTGGTTGAACGAAGTCTGTTCGTTGCTGAATAACTCCGTGTCACTGGCCAATGGATATACTAATTCTGAGTATTTTTTTTATTTTAATGCCTCCGATACCTTCAAGCGTGGTGTAGACTGGCCTGAGGAATTGCGAGACCTCGATTATGGGAAGCGTAATCAGCTAGCTCTGATAAACTTACGGAAAAGTCGTAATATGAACAACGTTCCTAATCCCGGTATTCCATAGAGTTACAAGTCGATGATTTGGTTTCAATTCGTGTAAGGGAACAAAGTTCAGCGATCGACCGAAAGACCAAGATGTATTTTGAGATATATCGTGGTCCGTATATCGTCGTCGAATTGGGTTCCAATTGTGCCAGACTAACCACTTTGACTGGGGTTGATGTGGAGAAACACAACCTCAGAAAACTGAAGCGATTTAATTGCTCCGAGCAACGGAGGCAAGAATTACTGCCTCGAAGTAATTAAATGGAAGACTTACTAAATGCATGGTGGTCGCATGTGTTTGGTATTTATCTTATCGCAATTGAGCGTGACGATGCCTTCACGTCAAGTCATGGTTGATTGTGAGAGGTTTTGTGCGGAAAGATGTGTAATCAAATATTAATATGTTATCTTAATTATTATATTTTAAGTCTAAATAATATATACATATCTAAATAAAATATTATTACTAATTCTTATTTTCTTATTATATTCACTTACTAATTTTTAATATTCTCTAATATATTAAATATTTTTCTTTCTTAATTACTAAATGATTTAATCGCCTTTTATGATTTTTCTTTGGTGTTTTGCGCTGTTTGTCTGACTCGTATTGGGATGTGTTTATTGGTACATCCAGTTAATTGAGAAGAAATTCAATGAATCGAAAAAGGTCTTCTCCATTAATTTCATTTCTTTTTCCTGGCCCTGGGAGGAATGTAACAGCCTAGTTGCTGTTCCATTTTTATATTCGTTTTCTCCCCTTTTATTTTTTAGTTACAGATTTATTTCCTTTCTGTGTGTTCTCTGTAACTCATTCTCTTTGGATGGTTTTAGTCTCTTTGAGCGTGTTTCGTTTCGATTTTTGCTTTGGATTTTATCGTTATCCCTGGATCTAACGCTTGTTTTTGATTGGACCCTAGTCAGTGCTTCGTGACTTGTTTTTTGCTGATTTGTGTGAATCAGCCTTCTTCACCGTTTGCTGGGAGAACTGCTCTCCCACGCCATGTTAATTTAGTTCTAATTTTAATCACGAAACGAATGGACGTATGGGCTTTCCATCATCTGTACTTCATAAGCCCTGTCTACAAGCGGTATATATAAACACCAAATTTAGTATACCATCTGATAATATTTCAATTGATTTCTTCCGTTCCGGAAAATTATATTAAATCGTATGAAGAAGAATTGTACCCGATACAAGAGTTACCGAGATTTTTCAGCATCGTTATTTCGGAATTTTCGCCTTATTAAAAGTTTATTGTTTTATTTTGAGATTATTTGTCAAAATGTGCAGTATGTTCTAACTTTCAGTATGGGGCCGCTATTAACCGAATTCTTACATTACAAGTACCGGTTCCTTAGATTTCAATAGTCGTATGCTTATTTTCGTCTCCAGTTTCCAAATCCATTCGAAATTCCCGGTTAGCAATGTTTGACAGCTACTGTATATTCTCATTACTTGATCAAATTAGCGACATGTCTGTTCGACTACTTTTGCGTACCGTTTTGATGTTAACAGTAAATTTTATATTATTCAACATGGTTCGATAATTTTGGTTTCAACTCCAGCCACTATTCCCCGATGAAAAATACATATTTTATATTATTATTTTGCATTTTCAAAACTTATTCCGAACTTCTTTTGTATAAGGTAGTAATCATCTGTAATGACGCCACGCAATTATTAGAGGGAAATTGATTCTTTCTGCACCATATATTTTGGACAAAAACTTATTTCGTGTAAGTAATTCTGTAATAGAGCTTTTCTAAATTATATAACAGTGTTTCGGGAATAATTTGTGAAAATATCAACGAATTTTATTAATTATTATATAAATTATGGACATTTATGTATGACTACGTAACTTTCAGATCTGCTTAATTAATTCAATGTATACCGGCGATTCAAATTTGTTTGTTCCTACAACTCAACAGTAATTCTGTTCAGATTCTGATGAAACTACCATATCCGAAACGTGCAATGTGTAAATTCAAAGCAATAAATTGAAATTCTGAATTGTTTATATTTCTTCAAACAATCTTGAGTTTATGTCCAGTGAACGTAGTGTAGAAACCTCTCAGTTAACCAGGTACGATCTACGGCATTAGTTGATAATCCTCATACAGTGTTTATAATATTTGTGATGTGCAGTGAGTTATTTAATGTTTTACTTGATATTCATTGGAATTTAGCTGCGAATGGTTACGTGAAGTTGACAGCAATTGATACGAATTATTTCTGTGTTTCTTTAAACCTATCGTTTGGAGTGATGTGATTTTAATGAGATTAGATTTTTTCATAAATCCGTAGACCAGTGGTATGATTCTTTCGCCAGCTGAGAAGTGATAACTTGGGAAAGGAACTATATACTGAATTTTGGTTATTTCTGCGTCGACATATGAAGTGACTCCAACATGTGATTTGTGTGAATATATATTAATTGCATTTGTGCGTTATGACACTACGTTTGGATTGAGTTGCGACCGTCATTCTTTTGTGTTCGTTCGTCTTTATTTCAGGAATTGCGATTCGAGACTACAGGTGTGGGCCCTACTAAGGACATGGTCTTTTGCCACCCTGTAGACGTCGAAGTGAGTAAAGACATCGTATGAGTCACGTATAAATCGTTGTTTGAGATTACTTTCCAAGTAAAGATTTGAATTTTTCTTTCTTAATCTGTCGCTAATCTGAACCAGCTGGTACTTCAGAGTATGAACTGACGATCTAATTAAAAGATTAGAGGTGTCGCCTTACCGGCATTTCCTCCCTCGATCTAATTTTTTTTTACAGCGATCTCAAGGATCTGGAATCCTCTTTCCCAGATATTCTTAAATCTGGAAGGCATTTCTGCGCCGCTCGTTTGGGGTGTAGAAAATGTTTGGAGCTAGAGTTTAGGTTAGATGCATTGCGTGGGTACTGTAGGCTCCTGGCGACCCCATTTGTCTGTGTGATTCTCGTTTGGGATCTTAAGGTTGGGGACCTTTCCCTTAATCTACATGTTAAACTGGATGCTTGGAAATAGGATGAGCAAAATCGGTCCAGTAGAACGGACGGACTAACTGCACAAAGCTTGTAAAAGGAGTTCATAGGGGAGAACACACAAACATATCTCTCTCAGTTCAAACTTGAGAGAGAGGAATCCGGTTTATTGATGTCTCATCTACGTGTTAAGGCGGATATTTTCAAAAAGGCTGATAATAATCGGTCCAGTGTAAAGGACAGACGGTTGGCCAAAGCTTAGTAAATTGTTATAATATATAGATGATGCTTAAAATCGGTTAGTAGAACGGGAGGACGGACTATACAAAGGGACGCACTCAAACGATTCCCCTGCATTTCAGACGTGATGGAGACCTATGCGGTGTCTTGATGATTAATTTACGTGTTAAGCTGGATATGTTTTAAACAATGAATGATCAGAATCGGTCCAGTAATACGGCCGGACGGACTGTACAAAGGGAAAACATTGAACCGCTTCTCCTTCAGTTCAGACTTGACGCAGAGCTATGCGGTTTCCTGATGCTTAGTTTACGTGTTAAGCTGGATATGTTTAAAAAAAAGAATGATCAAAATCAATTCGGCAGACCGGCCGCACGGTATGTACAAAGGGAGAACACTCAAACACTTGTCGTTGAATTCGAACTTAACGGAGAAGTATGCGGTTTATTGATGCTTAATCTACATGTTAAGCTGGATATTTTAAAAAAAAGAATGAGCAAAATCGGTTCAGTAGAGCGGCCAGGCGGACTGGCCAAATTTGTAGCAAATATGATAAATATACCCCCATTATGATTACGTAGGGGGGAACACTCAAACACTTCTTCCTCCGTTCAAGCTTGACAGAATGGAATGCGGTTATGGATGGCTCATCTACGCGTTAAACCGGATATTTTGAAAGAGATTGTTCAAAATCGGTCCAGCGTAAGGGCCAGACTTACTTACCAGAGCTTTAGCATTTTTTTTTTAAATATATAGATTGTTTCGTCTTTCTTTCACCAACGAAGTGCAGGGGAGAACATTCAAAGACTTGATGGAAAGGATTGCGGCTTTTCGATGTCTCAGCTACGTCTTAAGTTTGATATTTAAAGAAACTGAATAATCAAAATCGGTTGAGTAGAATGACTGGAAGTACTGTACAAAGGGAGAACACTCAAACACTTTTCCTTCAGTTTAGACTTGAGGGGAGGACTTCAGTTGCTTCATGGCTCATTTACGTCTTAAGTTGGACATTTTAAAACATAATATGAAAACAAAAATAGCATTTTCTTTAAATATATAGATGATCAATATCGGTGCAGTAGAACGGTTGGATGAACTGTTCAAAGTTCGTGCGATTAATAAATATGAAAAAACACTCAAACATTTCCACTTATTTGAGATTTGAAGGAGAAGAATGCGGTTTCTTGATGCCTCATTTACATGTTAAGCGGGACATTTAAAGAAATGAACGATCAAAATCGGTCCAGTAAAACGGCAGGACTGACTGTACAAAGGGAGATTACTCAAACGCTTCCCGTGCATTGAAGACTTAACGAGGAGCTATGCGGTTTCTTGATGCTTAATTTACGTGTTAAACTGTATATTTAAAAAATAAAAAATAAAAAAAAAACATCGGCCCAGTAGAACGGCCGAATGGACTGTACAAAAGAAAAAAAACCTCAAACACTTTACCTTCAGTTCATATTTGATGTAGAGCTATGCGGTTTCTTGATGCTTACTTTGCGTGTTAAGCTAATATTTTAAAGAAAATATTGATCAAAATCGGTCCAGTATAACAGCCTGACGGACTGCACAAAACTTGTAAAAGGAATAATAGGGGAGAACACTCAAACAAATCTCCCTCAGTTCAAACTTGACAGAGAGGAATCCGGTTTATTGATGGCTCATGTACGTGCTAAACCGGATATTTTTAAACGGCTGATAAAAATCGGTCCAATGTAGAGATTGGACGGACTGGTCAAAACTTTAGCAAATTGTTTTAATATATAGATGATGATTAAAATCGGTCCAGTAGAACGGGAGGACGGACTATACAAAGAGACAACACTCAAACGATTTGCCTGCATTTCAGACGTGATGGAGAGCAATGTGGTTTCTTGATGATTAATTTACGTGTTAAGCTTGATATTTTGTTTTTTAAAAGGATGATCAAAATCAGTTCGGCGGAACGGACGGACGGACTGTACAAAGGGAGAACACTCAAACATTTGTCGTTCAAATCGAACTTGATGGAGAAGTATGCGGTTTCTTGATGATTAATCTACATTTTAAACTGGATATTTTAAAAAAAGAATGGTCAAAATCGGTGCAGTGTAAGGGCCAGACGGACGTGCCAAAGTTTTAGCAATTTTTAAATATATATATATATATGTGTGTGTTTCCGTGCTGTGAACAACCGTTACGTGCCAATGCAGTGCAAAGTCAGTAAGAGTTACATGAATACACCAAGTGTAAGAGAAAGAAGACATATTTTAATGCAACAAAAAGCTAAAAGATACTATGATGAATAAATGTATAATACTTATATACAATAATGTTTACAATATTTCAGTAATTATTCCCTTAAATACAAATTAATTATAATGAGCATATTAATTAAAGTTCTTAAAGTGCATAAAAGTACACGACAATATCAATAGACAGTATTCATGAAAATACGGTTTATAAATACTGATTTTAGGCTTCCGTCAGACTGCTATAGATGACAAGCTGTAATATCTTAGGCAGCAATAAAATTGTAAGGAACATGAATTATCAATATTTCTACAGATACGTACCATTACTTTTATAACTTAGCAAATTGTCGATGAAATATTTTTGACTGTGTTGTTTCTTCTTTTGTAGAAGTAATCACACCAATACTCACAGGCATAAGAATAATATCTCAGTTTGAAATAGAATGACAAAACCTAATACAACAACTTTGGCTAGCTTCAACAAAATATTCAGACATTTTCATAATAGCGTACCAGATTATGGATACGTATTATAGTTTTGACCATATAAAATTTGATATAAGAATACAAACGTATGTAGGTTCGTTACTTGCGCCCATTGATGAAAAATATAATCAAAATGCTTTCTCGCTTCCATTGTTATAATAAGTATATGTTCAAGAAATTGTAATTTATTTTTAAATATTACTTGTTCATATCTGTCATAGTTTCAACTTTTGTGATGAGTTTACTGTTTGTATAATATATGTTCATCGTACAGTTAGTTTTAGTTGCAAAGCACAATCAATTAGCTTTGGTGGTGTTTCCTTTTATTTTGTTTTCTTTACACAAATTTTTAATTTGTGTTATGTCCTTCTAAAGTCTTTCGGTAACTGAAGTCTATCCAACATTACTCCCTATAGTTAAGAAATAAAAACCAAGTTACTAACATGTCATAGAAGAAACACACATAGATCGTTTTAAAATGCAAAGTAAATATATTTAATCCTAATGAATACTATTATCTGGTTCATTCTTTAGACGAGGTAAAACGGAGTAATACGAAACTAATTAAAAGTATTCATGATATAGAACATGTATTTCGTGATAGCCATCCGGAGATCGGGATATCTAGAGATAAATATTCTAATTAATTTAAACCAATAGATGACATTGAAAACGGACAATACGGTCCTACAAGTGGGATATTACACGATAGAACAACCAAGCACTCTTAGTGCTTTATATTTTTAAGAAGTTAAAACTGTAGTATACAAAGCCGACGGACACACCTGTTAAGGCATAGACTGAATCATTCCTGCCCTATTTCAGAATGGCCCATAACAGGGAACACCCTTACTCAAATACTAAACCATTAGGTGAAGGCGCCAGCTTCGTTTAAGCTCCCGTCTCCTGCGGTGATGATCTTTAGAAGTCACATACTATCGACCAATAATTTAAATCAAGGATGGTGTTAAAATAATTAGTCAATGTCTTATAAATCGACTCAGCGTTAATGCAACGGAAATAATAAACCCTGTTCAATATGATGCACAACCAAGTAAAATTATATTTCAAATGTTATTAACTTTAAGACACTCAATTAGTTTAGAATTACAAAATAGGCAGTAATCCATTACATTTAGATTTTGATTCTGAATTTGATAATATTTCTCATTCATATCTGTGGTTGGTGTTAAAGCAGTTCGAAGTTCCTAAGGAATTTATTCAGCAGCTCATTTTGTGTATACATATGCCAGAACAGCATTAATGGTGAATAATAATTTGTTACACACGCCCAAAAAATGAATTCGGCAAAGAGGAAACATATTAGTTTGCTCCTGTATTCAGTCGCACTGTTGCTGGTATTATATAAAATGCAATGTTAACTATCGGAGGCCCTGGGCCTTCCTATCCGTCTTAGAGTTTTAGCATATGCAGATTATATATGTGTGTATTCTTAACAAGTGAATGTGATTATATAATTTTGAAACACTACATTCCAAATGCAGGTTCTGTGTCAAGTAAACAAAAAAAAAACTCAACATTTTGAGATATATAATAAAGATGTAAATATAAATACGGACTTCCAAAAAAGTTATGAAATTTGTGGTTCTGCCCATCCTGTTTGAAGACACTTACATGGAAATATTTAACATAATAATAATTTATTAATATCAACATTTCAAAGGTTAAGTTACCTGTATCGATATAGATCGTTAAGTTTGTTTCCGCGAGTAAATGCGTAGTTATGTATCTATTGTGTAAAGCCTAGAATGTAGCCAACGAACTTCCAATACCAATAGTTCAAGGAAGGAAAATAAAAGCGTTCTGTGGCTGGTTTACTTTATATCAACACATTTTAGTATTTGCTATAACAACGATTGTTTTGCTTTAGGTCCTGGTATTACATTTGATGGATGTGTATTATACAGCAAAACGTATCTTGATACGACGCACGCTACAAGCTGCAGAGTTAAATCCAGCATTACTTCCCACTCGCTTGCAAGCGACCTGCATTGAACACTGGTCTTCTGAATTCCCACATGCATTGCACGACATAAATCAAGAGCTGAATCATTATTGCAATCTAATATCGTTTTTGTTGTATGAGGAATTTCACACACAATGACACACAAATAACTCATAAGCACACAAACACACACACACACACACACACACATATATATATATATATATATATATATATATATATATATATAATCAGTGTTTTCGAATCAAGACCTGCAAATATAAGCTTCATGTACAAGAACCCCAGCCACAGTAGATATGGAACACAATTTGCCCTGAAATACAAAAACCCTATTTTTAGCTCGATAACACTTTATATTCATGACTCAATAAACACTACTGGGACAGAGAACTTATGAAAGCTAAATATTGATATATTGGAACAAGAATTACGCAATGTACTCAAACAAGTAAAATATGTAAACAGTGTAGAACTTTGCTTGTTTTAATAATCATAACCCTCCCCAAATTATATGACTTTTCAAATCGTCCGTCGGCCACACATTGATTTTTATCCAAGAACAAAACTAATGCAGTAATATAGTACTTTGAACAGCTGTTAGGTAATGCAAAGTGTACTAATAATGGTGTTCAAGAATTCCGGGTTCTACTACGAACGCAGTATATAATTTTGCGAAATAATGAAGAACAAATATTTACGTAATTTTAAGAAATATACTCTATAATTATTAACCGTTGTTTTGTTTTCTGAAGAAAATTAGTGTTGTTAGCAAATTGTAAATAATTAATTAATTATTAGGTGTTAAGAATTTTAACGCCATTTATCAAACTTATGTTCAAATGTAGTTTCAGTTATTTGTGTAAGCAGTAGTCCAGGTTAAAAAGGAATGCAATAACAATAAATAACAGTAAAACGGGTTACTGAATAAAATAAACCGTTTTGACTCCCGGCGGGGAAATATTTTTTCTTTCAACATTTATATTTGTATGTTAATATTTGATATGAATAATTGTTTTATTGCATTTTTCGCAGTTTATCTTACATAAGTAACCATGGAATTTCGTCAAAGGCTACGGTACCTTTTTTCAACACCTATTTAACATAGCAGAGATTCCAAATAAAAAGGCTAATGCACCATTTCTCAACCCCTATTTAACATAACTGAGATTACAAAGGAATATGCACCCTCTCCAAAGCTGCCTAATGGTACGACCCTCATTTTGCAACCAATATTTAACATAGTTGAGATTTAATGAAATGTTATGACACCGTTTTGCAACCCCTATATAACATAGAACACGAACATAGGCTGCTGAACCTAACCCAAATAATATAGAATAGGAGATTAAGCTCTTTTTCAACCACTGCACAGCACCATAGCAGAAATTGTACATGAATACCAAATCCACATAGGAGTGCGAGATACCATAAAAGGATACGAAGCACTTTTTCAATCTCAAAAACATACTACCTATCCCTTATATCAACGCACGATAGTAGATATTACAACTACAGCTACGAACTTATTTTAGACCAAATACACAACAATCTTGGCCATTTAACCTAACATAGATTACAGCCTCTAGTACACAACCGCTACCTACCATAGCAGAGATTACACAGGCAACGGGTTTACAGAGGCTGCGGTCTACACATTTTCCCAACCCCTATTTAACATAACAGAAATTCCATAAAAGGCAAAATAAAATCTATGCAAGACTACGAACAATTTTTCAGTCATACTTACCATAGCAGGGTACACCAGTGTACAATACCGTAAATTCCTATTCCGAGGCTATTTTTCCAACCCTTATTTTATATAGCAGAGATTAGAAAGGAAATACAACTATGGATACGAAGATATTTTACACAGAAATATATGCCCTTTAGGCTAGAAATTACAATCCTTATTTAACATAGCAGAGATTTCCACTCACAGCTAGCAATTGCAGTAGTTGTTATTGCCTGACCAGTGCCTGATAGCAGAAATTACAAAAATACACAAGGATATATGCTAGCTAACCCCACATAGTACAGCAGTGCACAATAGCATGAAAGGGTACGAAGCTCTATTTAACGAAGCAGAGATTACATGTCCTCTAGGCTAGAGAGAAAAGCAGAAATCTGAAGTCAAATTTTTAACCATGTATATCTCGTAAACGGCTAGACATATTGAAATTCTGTTTTCATATTTGGTAAGATGACATCATAAAGTATATGCCGACCTCGAAATCAAAGGTCAAATATTTAACCTTGCATAGGTCGTAACGTCGAGACATATTGTGCTTATGTTTTCACAGTGATATGAATTAAGCGTGCTAATGTGAAAACTGAAGCCTGTTTGCTAACTTCCCTTTATTAGTCGTAGAATTATGGGATATATAATGCAGTGTATTTTAGTCCCGGGATTGTTAAATATACAAACTGCATGTTTCTACGCATTGCAGCTTGAATTTTTTGATTTTTTTGTCAATAACTATGAAAACCTCCAAATACGTTATTTTGTTTACGTTAATGCAGAGTTTCAAAACCACTTCTTTCTACATATTATTGCTTCCAGGATATGATAGTTCGAATTTAGTAGAATTTTGATAATTTAGACGCAGAATTGAGAAACTCGTATATTTTATTCTAAACTTTTGGATCGTGAATAAAGAGGATGCAATTTGTTTCTACCTATATTCGCTTCCAAAATATTATGGTTCTAATTTCAATATGTACGACGCAGAATTGAGAAACTCGTAGATTATATGTTATTCGCGTCGGTGATGCTAAATTTGGAAACAATTTCTTTCTACCTATTATTGGCTCCAAGATATGGCGGTTCGAATTTATTCAAATTTTGACATTTTAGACGCAGACTTGAGAAACTCTCAGATTGTATGTTATTTGGGTCAGTGATGCAGAATATGATATCTGCTTCTTTCTATAAAATGTCATTTCCAAGATATAGCGGTTTGAATTTACCGAATTTTGATATTTTAGACGCATAATTAAGAGATGTGAAAGATATATTTTAGTACGTATTTCAGGTAGAAAATAGTCTTGTATTTGTAATGTATTGTAGAAAATACTTAATTTGGGAATTTATAGGGTAAAAGTGACAAATATGAACACAGCGCCTGGTAAGTAGGTGTGTGTTGTTGAGAAAAGTGTCACTGTTAGGGTAAAAACACCTGAAACAGACTAATCAAAGGCCCGAATTCAACGAAAGAGACATTTGAACATAATCTTTTAGGTGTCATTGAAATTTGAAGATAGTCGTATTGAAGAGAACCTGCTCGGGAAGGAGCTTCCTCAAAGGTTTATTAAGGTAAATTTCTTAAATATGTCGGTATTTCACAGTTTGCGACCACATGGAGTACTTGTAGTATGTATTTCCATACTCCAGACTACTTCGAAATACCTTCAGCATGAAATACTATTTGGTAGAAAGACAAGCAGTGTTTGAAGTACTTTGAATAAAACGAAAGCTAGAAAATACTAAAGGCTATTTGAAAAGCAAACTGGCAAACTTGTGATCTATAGGAACACTTGAACTGTTTTGCACCCCATAATTTCATTAATACGGCATTTTTTTTATTTCCTAAAGTGAAATATTCATGGGTAAACTAGCTGCAATTTGCTTTTTTGTGCACATTTTTGTGATTTTGTTTTTGAAATACTCTGCAACTGCTTTTCGGCTGATAATATTACCTAGTATTTATAACCATACTTAAGTCATTTCAAAACCAACATGGTCACTAGTATGGATAGAATACGAACTGTTAGAGGAGTATAGTCAAAAGACATATTTAAATCACCTATTATATGTTGACGATCCATAAAAACCTGCCCCCTCTCACAAAACCTTACACTAGGTAATAATTTGATGCTCAGACCCATAAATTGTAGATTGAACTAAATTGTGACTTAGTCTGCTGCAGTTGAACGAGGGACCAATGGCTATTTGCGAGTGTACCTTTGCAATTAAATAACAAAATCGCAGTGTTATATGAAGCGCATGTTTTGAAACAAAGATGGCGAGGTTTGCAATATTGCAACCTTTACTATTTTAAATATGAAATAGTATTCCGTATTTTTAGTCTCATCCTTTATTTATCCATTCGTTTCCGATTAATCGGAAGCGCACAACATAGGATCAGAAAGCGATGAGGAGTGCTATTCAAGGTATGAAGAACAAAACAATGCGGTACTCAAAAGCTGAAAAGTCCATGATATTCAACGAACAGCAGTTTCCTGTTTGACGTCATCAAATGAATCTCCCCAACAAGCGTCACTGAAAAAGGTAGGAATAAAAACTATTCTGACTTGGATATAGAGGAAGAGCTGATTCAGTATTTGATGGTTATGAGAAACAACTATTTAGGATTAACAAGGAGAGATGTTAGAAAAGAACGTACCAGTTGGCCAAGAAATATAGACTAGCACATGCGTTTTCTAAGTCACACGAATATGCTAGGAATACGTGGTTGAATCTTTTTCTCAAGAGACATAAATAAACATTTTATTTCAGAAAACCGACAGCATCTTCATAAAACAGAACCGATGGCTTTTGGAAGGAAGAAGTCAATTGATTCGTTTATCTGTTACAATGTGAATTGGACAAATATAACTTTCCTCCCGATTGTAATCTAAACATCGATGAAACGGTCCTGACTGTTGTTCCCTCCAAAATTTCCCACGTTCTTGCTCATAAAGGAAAACGTGAAGTGGGTGTCATTTCGTTAGCAGAACGGGGATCACTGGTGACAACGGTCACGAGCATGGGAGCGACGGGTATTTATATGTCATCAATGCTCACTTTTCTAGAAAGAAATTGTCGAATCAGGTCATGCGTGGTGCTCCTGCAGGCGCGACTGTGGCTTGTCATCCACCGGACTGAATTCAAAACAATATAGAGCGTTTTGTAGTAAGAATGTGTGGGTCCTCCACAATTGCAGTTCTATAAATGTTATGGGTTCGTTTGTAAATATGTTAATAATTAATTACCGAATGCTGAATATCCGTTTCCCTTCTTTTGTTCAGCTTCGTTTGAATTTGGATCCCATGTTACTTTTGGTTGATATTCACTAATAGTATCTGTCTTCTGAACATAAATAACAGGTTCTCTTTAATGTCATATGGTCCTTGGTTACCATTTTCCTTTTCTATAGGTATTACTCCTTCTTCGTTTACGTACTTTTCTTCTTCTGGCTTATGGAAGTTCTTAATTGTGTCCGAATTCCGTTCCTTATGAAAATACCAACTATACCAATCCTTCCATGACCTGTTTTTTTTTTGGGTTATCGTGTTTGACCTTCTTATTTTAACTTGGCGGTGGTAGTGAGTGGTTCCTGATATGTGATCAATTTTTCATTTGATTGGATACAATTCCTTACAATTAGACTATTCTGATCTTGAATTGTTCCAGCCACAGATTTAAATATATGTACTTCCGGTATACTCATTGTTACCGTTATTTTACAGCCATTTCTGTTATACCATTATAAACGGTAATAACCATCATAGTATGTGCTATTTTCCATCTGCCCATTCCAATCGCTGGAGATACTAAGTGAAGTTTATATTGGATACCATTTCCTTCTAATTGTGCACTCAATTCGTTAATCATTAGCATAATGTCCTCTACCAACCGTTTCTTTCTGGAACTCACATGAATAAATTGTACACACAATTTATTCATTATTTAATAGATTTTGATTGTCTTCCCATCAAATTGTAGATCAATGTTATTTATATTATCAATACTACCATTATCTGGTGTTTGAAGCAGTGTATTGCTATTCCTGTAGGAAAAGTAACCACAGTAGTGTTTACGAAATGTATTATTATATTTTCATCCTTTTCAATATTAATGGACGTTTTCAACACCAAAAGGTCTTCCTCCCTTCTTGTAAAATTCATCTCTTGTTTAGTTCAAGTATATAAAGGTTCATTTTGAATTATTAGGTTAAGATTAAATCTTCCTTCATTTTCATCAGCATAGATTTCTTCGATATTTGTCCAACCCTTAACTTGGGATACTGGCATCCTTTACCTGTTTTTCATTTTGTTCTGTATTTAGTTTTCTCCCTTAAAATTCTTCTTGTCGTTTCTTGCTTCTCCTAATCCTAGATGGAGAGTGCATGTTTCCTGCTAGTTTGGGTAGATTTATCCTTTCTTTTCTCCATAGTATATTTTTGAAATATGTATATTTAAATAACGTTTGGTAACTAACACACTTATACACTTATCGATATTGGGTTCCTTGCATTGACGTTTCAACAGTTGACACGGGACAGAAATATATTTGTTCTTATCTGAATATTACTAGTTCTTATGGTCTTTCTTCACACAATATCGACACCATGTAATCTTCTCCAATACTGACACTTGAAACAACATGGTACTGCTATTAAGTCCCTAACATAATTTGATTCATAATTTATATACACTTCTTGGCCAGATGGAAATATTTCCTACTTTCTGGAGAAACCTCAATAACCAGGTGGGTTATATATCATGTCTCTTAGGTCCAACCCGAAATCTTCGCTTTACTTCCTTATCTTCTCTGCTTAGCTCCTCTGGGAGGTTCGGTTCTACCAATGTTTCCACTATCTCCCCTTCTTAAAGATCTGCTTGTACACTATAAACTACAATAAATGGCTTCCTCTATTTAGTTTCTTCTACCTTAAAGTTTGTCTTTACAATCTCGCTTTTGTAAATTCTTCCGTGTTTGTCCTTCGTATCTGTCATAATAATTAACCCCATATTTGTCTTCTTGATGCGTGAGACTATATTTTAACTTCTTCGGGTTGATAACTGTGGTGAACTTTGCTCAGCCTAATTTACGGTTTCACATACATTTGGTTTTATTACAATGATAGGTTTAGTCTTTGCCTTTGCTTGCGCAATTTTGCTTCTCCCTCATAGTTTATTTACTACGTCTACCATGGTCTTTATAACCTCTTCCCGATTAGTTTGCATTGTCGTTAGTGTTTCCTTCAGAATGTTTATAATATCCGTACTTTTCTCATTCATGCATGTATTCTCTATACGGAGCTCTGCCAGGTCTTTCTCTGTTTCAATCTTTAAATCCATAACATTCTGCATCAAATCTTTGTTTCCTTTAGTAATTTGTTAATATTCTGCCGTATATTTTTAACATTTTCTTGTGTCTCCTTTAATCTTATTCGCAGTTGACTC
>JAGDQP010012925.1:0-28416 GCA_022664845.1 Lepisma saccharinum | reverse complement strand
TGTGCGGTCACATAATGATTTAACTTTTTAGGTGTTCTCTTCTGTGTAATATATTTTATGTATTATAATTCTATTCAGGCATAACAAGTAAATTTATATGTTGTTTTTCTTCCAACATATTATGTATTTATTATTTTCAACTGCTGTTGAAACACTGCAATTTATGCTATATTTCAGGTACAGTTTATGTCGATTTACGATGTTCCAACAAATGCCCACTTCCTTCATTTTGGTCTTGACGATAACTATAATTTTATGACAGTTTTTATCGAATATGGTGAAGAATTAGAGGATAATAACGTAATCCGGGTAAACTACAAATCAAGAAATTGTAAGTTTCCAAATGAAAATGAAGAAATGTGGTTATTCAAATACTATAGTCACAGTGCCTGCTTTGCACAATGCATAGTTGAGCTGAAGATGAAGCTTTGCAACTGTACGAATGGGATAACAGGACAAGAACAAGGTATGGTTATTTTTACTAATTAATATCATAGGCATATTTCTCAAGAAAAGTGACACAACTGAAATAAGGACAATTTTGCAGGAGCAGGAAAGAATCTTACACGGGATCAGCAATGAATCTTGGAGCATACACACCCGCCAGTTTTCTCTGCTAGAATATTCCTTTTTTTTCTAGTCTGTTGTTAGTCTGTTGTTAGAGTTCGAGTAGTAATTTTGTGGGACATTAGCTCTGTTTCCACAATCCGTTCTCCCCTTGACCTATCGTTTTTCAAACATATTGTATTAATTGTTATACTGTTTCTTCTTAAGTCTTCCTAATTCCTTTTTCTAGATACTGTTAATAATCTATATTTCATTTCAGACGAAATGCTGACACTTAATCACTGTGTCTTTAAGCAATTGTGTGTGAAAAATTTGAATATAATGATTCTTATCTGAAAGTATCTTTATTACGTACGTACGATTGGTATCTTCGTCTACCTCTAAAACATTAATCTTGGCTCGACACACAAGGGTGTACTCAAGACGTCAAGTGTTATTGTTTAAGATGTTTATATAATGTTTTGTTTGTTGAGGGTAAATGGCAAATATTAATAGGCAAATATTCCTACGAGGTCGTCTAAAAACCTACAGTTCTTGTTCATTAGAATCTCCAGGCCCATCTTTACTAGTGTTTGGATGATGGCTGCAGTGTTTCCTCACTGCAGACTTTTCAGTCATTAAAGTAATGAGTTGTAGTTCACTGAAACTAGTTATATACCCTTCTAGTTCATATGTTTGTTTATATATATCTTTTTATATCTGTAACATATTATGACCCGTTCTGTTAACACTATTGTTGTTATTGCTATTGATTTCTGGATAACATTTGAAATGTTGTCTAGCGATTGTGGCTGGAATAGGCAACAATTATATGAAATAAAGTGTTAAGCGTTTCTCCAAATATTTCGTTTGCTGTTACTTGAGGAAATTAAGTGTCCCTTTTGCTGTTACTCATTTATTCGCTGATTTACATTTTGCAGGTTTTAAAAAATTCCAACTGGTCCTGCAGGGTGTCCCTCATGAGGCCATTGGATTGTGTTGTTTGCTTGTCATTTTGGAGTCTTCTCTGCATTTACTGAACAGGCTTCTTTGTTTCATGTACTTTTCTTGGTTCCTTGTATGACCTCATCAGGAAATAATCTTGGAATGTTAAACCGCGTGGATTGGATTTACTGTAGACCGCATTGGGCATTGTTGTCCTATAAGGAATATACTCGTGTTACTACCAATTTCAGTACTGACGGTTTATAGTAGTCATTGGTTGATACCTCGTTGATACTTGACTTTGCATTCCGTAGTGCAGTTATGATATTCTCTTCGAAATTAGTACGTGTTTTGGCGAACTACACCAAATTCTAGTCATGGCTCTGAAATCTTATTCAGGGGAATGCTTTTTTCGTTTTCTCTCCTGATCTCGCGTCGTAGTGGTGGGCAGGATGATGCTTGCATAGCAAATTGTGCAATCCCCTAAAACATTCATCCTGCTTACCTCTCAACTTATAGTTTGGTCTCGCGGTACCCACTTTACCCCTGCCAACTTGCCAGGGCGCTTTTGGTTGAGATGAATTCAGCTTCTGTGCTCTTGCCGTCCTTGACTGCTTGCATCACACCTGTACGTCACGCATATCGTTACGGGTGTCATTTATCTCAGGTAATTCCATGGATAATTGTATTTAATTCTTATTATGTTATATTAAAAATAATGCTATTTCTAGTCAGTCACGAACTAAAGTAAAAGGAAGTTGGAATTAATAGAATAGTAGCAGTTCCCTTAAGAAGAATTGTTGCAATGTACGCTTAATATGTAGACAATCAACATGGCAGTACAAATATGCGCTAAAACATATCGCCGTGCCAGGATATTTTCCATTCGGAGGAAGAAATATTGAGTCCCTCAGCATCATTTAGAAAACCACTACTGAGCGAGGGGCAGAAATTGTCCTATTCAAATACACACACACGGACAGGATGAGAGAGAGAGAGAGTGGAAGGAGACGAAGAAAGAGCGATAAAAAGAGGAGAAAAGAAAGAAAAATAGCGGAAGACATGGAAGTAAATGAAATGTTAACGCTTAAGAATACAAAGTCTGCTTCTTTCCTCCTTTCCCCTTGGTCTTGTGTGTTTCTTCCTATATGTGATAAATCTTTTTCAGTAGAAATCGCGAACATCAGTTACAGCGCTTAATTCTTTGAAGAAAATATTTTGAGACCCAGAATGGGAATCAAACCCAGAACCTCGAGAATGAGCGTCTCATACGTTTACCACTTAGTTACAAAGACCATAACAAATGTGTTGGTAAATCAGCCATTAAACTCGATACTCTCAGCACGTTACGCCGTATACGCACTGATTAGTCTTACACGTTAGCGTATAACTTATTCTAAAATGCGTATCGCATTTACTTTCGTTTATTTATTTAATTACTTTGCCTGTTCTCATGAGATTACTACGGACAAATACTTTTGGTTCTACTTGAACGCATGTCTCATTTTAATATTGACAGAAATTGCCATGGCTTCACAATTAGCTATTTGCGTATAATGATAAATACGAAAGTGCCAAGCAGCTTCCTCCTTCTAGTTTCCGATTTGGGATATTGGTAGAATGTAGGAAAGCTAGTGCGAAGTACACTGGATCGAATACTCGTGTAGTTTTGTTTTTTTTTTCTTCGCGAAAAGAAACTTTACTCATATATATACGCATTAGGAAATGTAATAAAGTTAGTGACCGAACGCAGGTGGAAGTTAGGTACGTAAGGTACGGTTTTCTGTTTTATACACAAAGACTAAATCGTGTTTTCCACAATTAGCCTAGTGTGACGCCATTGCAATTTCTGTCAATACAAAATGAGTCATACTTTCACTTGATTGAAAAAAAAATGCTGAGAAGAAGAAAAGCATATAACTAGAGGTTGAGGATCTTTATATATGTTCACAACAATAATCCTTTGTTTTGTATTCGTTAATATCACTGAATATTAACTGATATATATGTTTTGTAGGTGTGCAAAAGTTGCAAACATCTTGTTTCTCATTCCCTCAATGCAACAAATTATCAATATAATTTCGTTGTTATTGTCTCATTAGAAGTTAAAGTATTTTGCGTTCTCTATTGCTTTTGGTGAAATTCCTACCTATATTTAATGAAAACACGATCTCGCTTTACAGATTTATAAACTTAGTGAATACCCTGTGAAAATTCTTGGCCAACAGCACCGCACGTCAGAATGACATTTCGTAGCATTGTTCCGTAAGACATACAGTGTTAATACAACTTCGAAATCTGCATTTGCAAGCCCCGAACTTGGATAATAGTTAAGGCGACGGCTTGTTGAGTGAAAGGACAAGCGTTTGCGAGTATTGTTTTCTTTCAAAATGTATTTCTACCTTTTCATATGTATTATTATTAATTGCTTTCTTGTATTTGTCGTTGATTATCTAAAATTAGTGCCCATTGGTTTGGGTAGGTTAGGTAACGTTAGGATCGGATATGCAACTTTATACTCTCGTTTATTTTTTATTAAAATACATATTTATATGTTTGTGCGAACCTGATTTTACCTAACCTCAACTAATCCATGGTAACTAAAAATGTAGCTCGTGGGGTGGGGCAGGCGTCAGTTAGTGCTACATTGCTAACTCCCACCGCTACCGTGGATTGCGTCCCTCTGAGGCTAACGCCAATCAGCTTCTTTCGGACGCACCGTGCTCTCTTGCACACCACGCGGGCTAGACCTGGTTTATGTATATATATTCTAACTTGCAGTAGCTTTTATTTCTATGACAAATAATTATTAATAATAAATGGGAATATATAAAAATACATTTTGAAGGAAAACGAACAAAAATGTCACTCCTGCCGGGATTCACATCCTTTTTTATTTAGTAAGCACAGCAACACCAATTTAGTCTGTGACAAATACTAGGTTCGTCGTTGTATTTAGAGTGGATGGAGTTGGAGCCTGTTACTAGGAAATCGTAGGCACGATAACTTCCAACCATTTCGCATATTTTTATCCTCAACTTTTGAGTGGGTGCGTAAACATTTGTATGTGCCTTGTTGGTTAGTGGGCCATTGATTCCGCACAACATTGCCCTTGTGACAGATTATCTTCTCAAGAGTGTTCCTTGTTAGTGGTACGCCTAGGGCACTTAAGTATGTGTATGATTGTGACTTAATTCTGAGAATATCAGTATGCGTACTCAAGAAATACCTTATATATATATAAGGTATTTCCTATATAAGGTATTTCCAATTAAAGTTTCCTAATAACATAAAATTCGTAATAGCATACATTTGGAGTATAGGGCCAAAGATTGAAATAAATCTTGCCCTTCCCGATGAAATTGCGCCCCACTAAATTTGTATATGTTCACTATCCTAATACTTACAATCTTAATAATATAAATCCTTAGTATCCTCCACACTGAGGTCAGCTCGCAGTAGATATCCAGAACCCACATGATTATAGAAACAGTTTAAGGGAAAATTATAATTACGGATAAATAAATCATGGTAGGATTTCTCTGTATGTGAATGTCTTTTCTTCTTTTAGGTAACGTTATATAACCGGACATTTTACTGGGTAATAACTTTAACAGGTGTTCAGTGTTGCCTTTTTCATTTATATTGAGTTTAACATGACCTCGTTTAACAGTATCTCCACCTTCGCCTTCTCAATTGTATCCCCACTTATAGAGGCTGATAAACAAAATCGAAAGCACCAACTCTATCGTACAAAACCAGAATGCTTACCACTACCACCCAAACAAGTTTATTTCTATAAATAGTAACTGCACAGTGATGCAAAACTAATGGGGTGTTTTATCCTTCCCCCAACGTCCCTCCAAATGTTTAATTGAGTGCATAACTGGACACCACATTTTTGTGTGACTTTTTCTACGATGCTGAAGTTTTTCGCGGCCATTGTTTTTGCTGGAGAAGGGAAAGCGCCACTTACCTCGTAAATTCGCTTTTGCGAGTGAATTTTAAAGAGCCTTCCGTTGTCGTATTGTCCTCCTCTTCTTCAGATGATTATTCTATCATTTGATTATCCTCTCATTTAGGTAATTATACGTGGTCATCTTGTACCCCTGCATTTTGGGAGATACTAAGTAAACCACGCACACTGACTTCTTCCTGCCCACTTTTCCCTATATTCTCTTCACTCTAGTGATCTATTAACTCACTTTCTGGTCCTATTATAAGATCGGACTTTATAGAATCTTGGTTAATGTCCTCCGACTATAGAAGAACGGAATTAGTAGCACGCTGCTCGAGGCCGGAAATCGAGTCTGTGAACGACGGTTTCAAACTTCCTCCTCACCCACTACTGTACGCGCATTCGAATTGTAGGAAGCCTAAACACTTGAAACATCGTCCGAATGGGTGTTGACTGTCTTCTCAATGATAGAGTTTCTTTGACTTTGAGCAAGAATTGGAAAATGTGTAACCTTAAATTCCAAATTCGCGGTTCTGATGCAACACATGTATGAGGGAACTATGGCAACGTTTCGCATAAGTTATCGCGATAGTCATTCAACATTAACTGCAACTTGTATTGATACAGCTTTAAATACTGCGGACGTACTTTTGTTACATTTGAGAAAGATATTAAACGCTTGCCGTTATAAGTCTCATAGGACAAATTCTTTTAGTACGCTTTCTGTACGTATACTATTGTGCCGTAACCTCATAGTGCTTTAGAATATTCTGGTCTGGTATTTCCAGAGGCGTTGAGTATAGGGTAAACACTTGATATTCTGGTTCAGTTTTCGTAACGGATAATCTGTGAATCACGTTATTAACCACAAGGAGTACTTCACCATTACATTTATACAAAATGTTCTCTACCGTGTGCGAGTTATCCGCTTTCAAAAATAATTTATTTTTGTACTTATCCAATTCTAAAACTCATGTTTGATGTTGTTCTAACAGAAGTTGGTCTACAATCATGTCCTGTACACCGATGTATTCGATCGATGCGATAATACACCAACATCGATTTCCACTCTGTAAAATCTATTATATTGTTTGTTCTTCATATCAAAAAGTCAATTCACCAATTCAAGTCTATACGCTTACACATCACTCCCACTGCAGTAATCGACGTAGCACACCACGGTCGCAAGACAGAGACACGGGAAAAACATCTATCTCTCCTGACTCCTAACAGCGAAACAGTAACTGCTGGCAGCTAACAGCTGTTGCTCTCGGCGCTGTGTTTATACCCGGCCGTTTACATCACCCACTTCTGTTAAAAAGCACTTTCAACGCATAATTTCTAATAAATTATTTTTTATTCTTATCGCTTGAGATTGGCGAATAAGCGCGCCGAAAGCAAGTGAGATTTACTTTCGTGAAATATAGTTCTCAAATCTAGGTTATATATAAATAACCCGCTGAAGGTAGCGAGTTTAGTGACTGATTTAACAACATATTTGTTATGGTCTGTGTAGATAAATTGTCTATGTGAGACGATCATTCGTAAATTCTCTGAGTCGATACCACTAGCGACATTCCAAATGTTTTCTTCTAGGGATCAAGCGCTGTATATTCTGTTCGTTATATGCACTTAAAGAGATTTATGTCGCACAGGGACAACACCACAAGACAGAGCTAGATGGAGGCAGTGGGGGAGAGACGGAGATTGTGTTTATAACATCTCAATTGTCAGCTATTTCCATGTATTGTGCCATTTTTCTTTCCTTCTTTGCTTGTTTTCTCTTCTGTGTTTTTCGCTCATTCCCGACCTTCTTCAATGTATTTTCCTCTATCTGTCTCTCGCTGTGAGTGTGTGAGTGTGTCTGTATGTTTGAAGAAATGAATTTATGCCACTCTTTCGTGGATCTCTGGATGACTAATGCTTTCTTCCTCCAAATGGAGGAATATCCTTGCATATGATGTTTTCGTGCATATTTATACTGTAATCTCACTATTAGGCGTACAGTCCAACAATTGTTCTGGAATCAAGCTACTATTTCTTATAATAAATCTTAATCCATTTATTTTAGTTCGTGACTGTACACGTTCTAGTTAGGTTTCTAGAGCTCTATAAAGGGTATGCTGTCCCGTACTCTCTCCTTCACTCGGTTTCGGAGTGCTGAGCTAGATGATGTTTGCATAGCAAATTCCACAATGCACTAAGACATTCATCCTCCTTACCTCTTAACTTATAGTTTGTCCTCACGACCTTGTCACTGTTTGCTAGCATGGAGTTTCTGGGTTGGTTAAACTCTACTTTTGTTCCTCGGCCATCTGTGACTCCTTATTGCGCAACACTCACATCCTCTGTATTGTTCCGCGTGCCATCATTTCAGGTAGTTTCATGAAGAAATCTGAAACATTGGTTTTCATTTTATATTAAAAAGTACCGTTGTTAAAGATAAGTTCAATAGGTAAGCGTAGGTGCTTCTGCTAGTTAGCGCAGTAGGAAGCACAGATCTGAAATTATTACTTTAAAGCAATTGGACACCAAAAAGAGTGAACATTCTAGCAATTTCAAATTTGTTTCAGGTAACGTGTGAACTTGCAAACGTGTGAACTTGCTGCCCAATTTAAGAAGCTGATACGTGTTGACGTTAATTTGCTATCTTCAATATGGACTCTCGTTACATGATATTGGCTCTTTTGGAAGCAGCAGCTGGTAATGAAAATTTACTGCTTGCGCATATTCCAAACGAAATGCAATTTGGTATATCATTAACTGCCGATATCAGACGAATGTCCGTAATGCGATCATATTCCATTCATGTTCCATATTGCTTTTAACATACACATACTGTTTCTTAATGACCACTGGACGTGCATAACGACGTTATGATACTTTCCACTGTTAATATGATTAT
Source organism: Lepisma saccharinum (assembly GCA_022664845.1). NCBI lineage: Eukaryota > Metazoa > Arthropoda > Insecta > Zygentoma > Lepismatidae > Lepisma > Lepisma saccharinum. The sequence goes on along the minus strand of JAGDQP010012925.1, from coordinate 20,062 downwards.
TCATTACGAAGCAATGATATCTCATTCGCAATTTCTTTACACTCATCAGAATAAGGCTTTGCATAATACACAGGCCTAATACAAACATAGTGCGCAAATAATAAATCAATATTGATTAACTGAAAGAGTTCTTCAATAGTACAATATGTATTTAAAAATAAATATTCATATTAAACAAAAAGAAATTGGGTTAAAAGAAGTCAATTTATTTTTAAAAAGGAATAAACGAGCCTGTACCGACTATGCGAAATTGATATGAAAACAAAAGCGAAAAAATGGCACCCACTCTTATTTTCAGAGTGAACTACTAATAACGCATGTGTAGAAAAGTGATTCATATTTGTATTAATTCAATACACTTGTTATTCAAGATCAATATTCGCATCTCTAAATCAAATGAACTTTCGTACGTAGTTCTTAACAATCAAGGGCATATATCACCGACAATATTGAGTTTTATCATTGTTGTGTATTAATTGCCTATCAACGTTTTAGATACTACTTAATTATTACATTAAACTTGACTTCCTCTAACTTAGATGCAAACTCTCGGTTATAATTTAAGGGGTTTTATAATCTTTCTCGTTGATATTTTATGCACGTTAAAATATTCCAAAGAAGATATATCAACAAATAAAATAGTTTGCTTTAAATTTAGTTACATTTTTTTAAATGAAGCATAAAATAAACTATGAAGAATATAGAACTACACCTTAAGGGAATGATTTGTGCCTGTCCAATTCTGAATTCCTTAGTAGCAATGGCCAATTCTCAACATATATTTTTAAAAATATTTGTGACCATCAATTATCTTATTCTCAGACAGGGAAATGATGGAAGAGAAGATGATGGAGTGCGGTTTCGCTGTTGTAACACAGGATACTATACAATAAACACGAGGCACGATAGGCTGTGTCCGGACACGTAACCTCCATAATAGTTCACAGGTTAAGTCAAGACACTCCTTATGTTAAGCCTCAGGGAGCATTTTTTACCTATTTCAACACCAACTTTCGACAAAACTTATAACAGGACATTTGCTTTTAATAATGATTCAAGGAGAAGATACCTAATAAAGTGTCGCGTAGTCGGGTCAGTCCACAAACCAAATTATACAATCCATCCACTCATCCTTTCCAACATTCATGTATGAAATTGACAATTCTCGGACCCATAAAGTATTTTCGATATATCTGAAGACCTGTACGAAAGCATCCGTCAATTAGGTAAAGAATGATCAAGCGTAATAGAGAAAGATGTGACAATATTAAAGCGAAATAAAAGTTCCACTTCAATTCGTACAGCCGAACAGAACCAACTCCTGAAATTATACGATGAATTTGTGAAACGGTGAAAATGTGATCCTGGGAGATACGTTAACGGCAGTTCGATGAGAGTGTTCTAATTAAATGATTTTTTCTCGAAAACGCGAATGTTTAATTTGTACTTTAACCACTTCGTAAAAAGGGCAATTTTAATTGTCACTTCGTGAAAACATCAATGGACTATCTTTCTTCTATCAAACAAAGGAGGACCAGAGTAAAAAAAGACTAATCATAATACAATGAAAAAGTCAAATTCAGTTCTCAATTACAAAAGAGAACGGTGATGATGACAGAAGGATAGTGTCCATTGAACATCATCCCTAAATCGAGACGAATGGACAGGTCGAGTGTATAAGTGCGATGGTTGCGAGTTCTAGAAATTATAACTATTAAAAGGTGAAAAGTGTCGTTGGAGCATACATCAACAACAACACCAACGACAGCAAAAGAATCAGAAACAAATAGTAAATATAAAGAGTATGAATACCAAGCCTTTCTGTAGCGTGGAATACCAAGTATCGATGTTTCTTGATTCCAAACTTAACTACAGAAATGAAAACTGAAACGAAATTTTGAATTTCTGTAATTAAGTTTTTAATCAAGGAACATCGATACTTGGTATTCCAAGACGAAATGTAAATGTTAAACAAAAGTAACTCAATCAGGGAAATTCGAGAGATACCATACAAAATAGTAAGGCGTCTAGTATCAAGTACAAGTATATCAAAATCTTAATTTTGACCTTGACTCTTAAATTACTTAAAATAGAAAACGATAATATTTTCTTATCTAATTCATGTCATAATGTCCTACAATTTACAATTCAAATACATCTGTGTTCTGATTTATTAATTGAATGTGCGCCTGGTCCTTTTTCATCACGCTTTTGTATTATATATAGTTATACTTTTATTTTTTTGTTATTTCTAATGTATTAAATGTCTTGTACATCCTGGGAAAATTGCGTTAAGTCTTACTTAAATTTGCTGACATTTTCGAATATTCTTTTCAAAAACGTTTATAAATCAAGGCATACTATAAATTGTTCTCACATCGGTGTACCTAATGTATCTTGATAGACATGGTATTTTATGAATTCATATTTTTAGTGTAGTTATTAAAGTTAGGATTAAGAAAAATATGTATGATTTTAATTATTTTCACACTGAATAAATATATCAGATCTAAGATGCATACTAGTAACACTAAAAATAAAATATGAATGTTAGTGATTCTCCTTACTAATCATAAATGATCTTGTATATAAGTCGCTTGTGTTAACATTAGTAATTATCTTTCTTTGTAAAATATCCATTTACTTAAGATGTATTAATATGGTGTAATTGAGTATGTGTGTTAATTCTAAAATTGTATCCGCTCTATTTTTGAAGTACGGTAATAAGTAGTAGTTCATTCTTTTACCTGATTCATAGTATATTCAAGAAATATTGGCATTTCCAAAACAAGAATGTGTTACCTTTTTGCTTATAAACCATTGATTGAACGAATAACATGTAATTTAATGAAAATGCACTATATTTCCAATATCATTTGAAATAATAAAAACAGCCAAGTTGAAGGAAAAGCTTTTACAATAGCACACATATTGTTACATATAAATCACTGAAATTCGGCATTATATTAACATAGAAATTAATAGTTTTTATCGTTGAAAACATTCACCTTCTTTAGTCTTGTTACTTATTATTAACTTTGTAGCTGCTTTAAATATGTCACCGAGTTTTGCAAATTGCAACAGATAAATTCTGTCTGGTGTAAACCAGGATGCTTTAACTATAAATAAATCAAACTTATACTAATATTAAAAACAACATTTATAAAAATAATGATAATATATGTTCAGCGTATCAACATCTTTTAGAATGTCTAGTATTTTATATTTTGGAAATCAGTAACGCCAGATTTTATTATTTACGTAGTACTATATTTACATTTCAGGTGGTTACAAGATATGCGATGGAGAAGGTTCAAAGTGTTTATTCAGTAACCAAGGTAAAATATAATTACACATATTTTAGTACATAATGTTTAAATATACTTTTATTTTTGTTTGAAAAAGTCACTCTTTTTGCCAGTTACAGAAAAAAAATATATGTAGAACCAGCTTACGAACACATTGCAAAGAAACAAAGCAAATTATTTTTATTATTCTGTTGTTGTTTTTTTCATTTAAGTAATTTGGAACAATACAAATTTCTAAATCAAATTATTTCTGTAGCGTGGAATAACTTCTTCCTTTGCAAGTATTAAATTAAAAATATTCATTTGGAAAATAATAAAATGAATTAGAAATGGGTACAACGGTCATTTATAATAGAATGACAACATATTTATATTCACATGAGAGATTCATCTTATTAAGAATATATTTTGAAGTCCAATAATTCTGGATATTTTTCCTGTATATATAAGATATATTTTCTTGCTAAAGATTATTGAGATATTTTTTTGTGTGACGACACAGGTAAGATAAACATGTATACCAAGCATTATATTTCTATCCAGGTTCAACACAAGGTAACGTATTGAAGTCTATTTTGGTCAAGTGGAATGAAACTGTAATATGGTAAAACACTTTTAGTTTCTTTCACAGAATATTGTAGAACAAATATAATTTATATACGTCCTACGTAGTCACAATCGAGAGAATATGAATCAAACGTTATACAAACTGAAAAAGTTAGTTACCAAAGAGAAAGAACCAGCGATTAATTACAAGCGTATTAATCATTTATATTAATAGTTATTAGTATCAATACAGACGAGAGCAATATCTTCCGAGAGCCGTTATGTAAGTACCTGAATTTCTATGGATTCACCTATTACGAACCCGGTATCTTGTAACAGAAATTCTATCCGAGGGTCAATAAACATTATCAAAACAAGGATGCTAGGCACATCATGTAATGGAGTTAATTGCTATAACTTAAAAGTAAGTCCGTTATAGTTTTCATACTCTTTAAGACAGTATAAGCTATTCTGTCGTTGTAGATTTGTTGGAGCAACGATAATTTATATTACTTCAGTTAAGTTTATAGAGACAGTCAATTTGAAGACTAATCATTCAGATACATTGTGAATTGTAAGAAAATATAAGAAAATATATGCTAATCCCATGCATATATATCTCCTTGGATATGGATATCCAAATATCCACTTCAAAGATTTGCTTCTATAAACTCATTATAAAATAAACTAATAGCTGAACAAAACACAAACGTTTTAATTAAAAATTAATAGTGTAAATCTTTCGCCAACTAACCAACAACTTAGCTTCATCAGATGCAAAAAAATCACATAAACAACACAATTTGTACTGAGGCATACATATGTTTCCCGATTGGTCCCTCACCTACCAATCCCGTACCAAATACACAAAGTTAATTTTAATTAAAAATCCCTTGTATCCTCTCAGCTCCTGTTCCTACTACATCTAAGTATACAATTCCAAAATAAGCCTAGTCATGTAGAAATTATTTTAAAAGTGATATAAGAAAATTAAATAAAAAGAAAGTTATAAAATTAGTGAATAAAAAATAAGACTCTTTATTAACGAATATAAAGCCAAACATAATAATAATAAATAAATAAAAATCTTTGTCTTACACTAAAATAAACATTTTAGGACTCATTATCTTATCCTACAGTTTCAAATTTAAGTCCCGAGTTCCTGTTCATCACTTTTCCATATTTAGAAATCTTGCCTCTTGCATTTTCTGACAGTCCTTCTATCTTTCTATTACATCCCTTTCACTTAACTCTAATCCACTAACTCCAATCCAGTGTCTCTTATATGTTTCTAAATATCATTTTTGTCCCTCTTCAACCTAACATCATCATCTTCTTGCTTTATGCGCTCTCTTAACCTTTTACCCTTTACCCTCACATAACACATTTCACAATTACTGCACAGAGTTCTATAAATTATTTCTTATTTCTCCATCCTTCCCTTCTTCTCTACTTCTCTCTTCGATTTTCTCTTCTTTTCTCTCTTATCTCCTCCAGTAGTCTCTTGCTTCCTTTTCTGTGTGTTTAAAAAGCACCTATCTTCTTCATCATTCATTTTTTTATTTCTGTTTCCTCTCGTATACTCTCTATCCCCACCACAGTTTCTTCTTTCCTTCTCAATTTTCCTCTTGATCCGCTCTTTCTTATCTTCCTTGTCTCTTAGTCTCTCCTTTCCCTCTGTACTTCACCAAAATCTTATCATATCCATTTCTTCTTAAATGCTCATGATATTGTTATGACTTCCTCTGTCTTTTCTTTTTCACTATTGAACTGTTCAATTTTCTTCCAGGTAGTTCATTAAATGTCTCTTCGTCGAGTAATCCACATCACTACTAGCATGGCAATAGTTCCCGGACGCACAAATATGTTTGCCATTCGCCATATATCTTTCCTTCCTTCTTTGTTCTTCAATAAGGTTGGAAAATGGAATCAAACCTGTATCAAAATGAAAACGTCGTTCTTACAATACTTCAAGATATGTTTTCTCAATATCAAGTGTCTTTTTACTTTTAACACATTCCTTTTGCGAGGCAACAACCGCAACCCGCTCATCGTCAAATCTGGTGTAAATATCAAATTACTGTATGTCTGGCCAAATCCCAACATAATTCTAACGCTTATGAATGTTTAAGAGTGATAGAAACTATTCTTTCTTAAAGGTTTCTTGCAACCCCCTTGTTAATGGTAACTTGTAAATGTTAACTACAATAAACAAGCATGTAACACGGAAAAAGTATTTTATTTTTCACTTAATTGAATAATCTGTCATCTTGTGCAACCGTGTGATGTGTCAAATTTTGTTTTTCCATGAGACTTCGCGCAGTAGTATTGTATAAAAACCAGACATATTGTGTAGAAATTCAAATACTGTTTGAAAAGATCTATGTTCTAAATATGATTTAGAAATACTTCCATATTATAAAATTAAAAGGCCCTCTGACCCTCGCTATTACCACAAACAAATATAATTTTGTCCAATATCTTTACACTTATGGCATCGATGGGATGAAGAAATTAATTTTGGTTCATGTTCACGTTCGCCATTTTCATCCACGTCTAGTAACATTGTCTCTACATCAAAGCTAATATACAATAAATTATCTACTCCTTTTCGTTTTGATGGTATAACAAAACAGGAATGGGTTTCATCGAAGTGATTATTACATAGTTGAAATAATATTCTACACATACATGCTTTGATTTGCTACTATATCTGTCGATTTTCACCCCACTCTGCGGACAAAATTTCACATAATAACATAAGCTTTCCGTTGGCTTTGGATTTGTGTTGATTATAGCTAGTATGATTCGGAAAGTTACTATTACAATTCCGACATTCCTGTTTGGTTAAACCATCAAAACCCAAACGGATTCAGCATTACTTGTACATTATCTTTAATGTAGAGACAATGTACTGGACGTGGATAAAAATTGCGTAAATGAACATGTGCGCAACTTAATTTGTGAATCTCACCGGTGCTATAATAATTGCTAAGATAAATGACAATATTATACATTTTTTGTTTGTGGTAATACCGAAAGTCAGAGGGACTATGTATTTTATAATATGGAAGCATTTGTAAATCATTCTTAGAGCACGGTCCTAAGATTCAAGAAGTTATTAGAGGTTTCACACAATGGGTCTGGTATAACGCAATACTATTAGCGCAATTTATCATGGAGAAACAAAATTTAACTCTTCAAATTATTGCACAAGGACAAAATATTATTCAATGAAGTCCTAAAACATTATTTTCATTGTTACATGCTTGTTCATTGGATATAAATTATACAAATTACTCTTAACCATTAGGTTACAATAAACTCTTAAGAAAGGAGAGTCTCATACCTCTTAAACACTACTAAAGATCAAAATTATGTTGGGTTTTGGCCAGATATTGAATATTTTGGTATTGACTCCAGATTTCAGGATGAGCTTGATGCGGTTCTTGCCTGGCACAACTAATGTGTTAAACTTAAAAAGACATTTGATTTCCAAAATCAAATCTTGGCGTATTGTAGGAACGACGATTTAATTTTGGCACAGACTTTGATTCGATTTTCGAACCTCATTGAAAAAACAAACAGGCGAGATACCTGCAGCAGCAAGCATTATCGCTCAGTGTGGAAAGGAGTTTTTCGTTCACGTTATCTTAAAGAAAATACTGTTCCATACATCCCTCCTTTAGGTTTCCAGCTTTGCGACCAACAAAGTAAAACGGCAAAATAGTGTGTAAAATATATTAGAATAAAATTACACTGCGAACTGCAAAATGGAGGTGAAGTTCACTTTAAGCGGTTTAAACTGGATGGATATGACAAAGAAAGTCCTACTGTTTATGAATGTGATAGCTGTTAGTGGAATGTATATACTTGAATCACCCAACTTTGCCGTCATCTTATTGATGATGAAGGTTATACTTTCGATAACCAGTGCAAGGCAACACCGGCGAATGAATAATTTCACGAAAAGAGTTGCAAATTTAAAGTTGGAACCATCTTGGAATGCTAGTGGATTAAGCTGGTTTAAATAACTTCTAAAATTCAAAATTGTATAACAAATTAGTATTTTGGAAATAAAGAAACCTTACGTCCTAAAGACGCATTTAAAGGTGGACGCATGGAATGTTTCGTGCCTTATATGATTGTGGTGAAAAGGAGTATTTACAATATCTGAACCTAACCTCCTTTTATCCGTTTGTGGTGTCCAAGAAACCTATGCCAAAAAAAAATAACATTCAAAAAGGCAACACATACATACTGTATCTTCTCTCCATGAAATGGTTCATTGCAAGGTACTTCCTCCCAAAAAAAATCGATATACTGTTTTACCATATAATGTATAGAAAGTCTTGTCTTTTGTTTGTGCAGGTCTTGTTTGCTTAATGAATACTAAAAACTGTACGCATAATGAACAAGAACGTGAAAACAAGGTACTATTTTATACTCCTGTACTAAATTTCGCTTTGGAGAAAGGGTATGTAATTCTTAAATCTTATGTAATCTTGGAAATGGAAATGACTGAGAGACTCTTCAAATCGTATCTCGATAGTTTCCTAAAATGAAACAAGAAGTCAGTGGGTTTTCTTATAATTGTACAAGAGAAGAGGAAAAGCAAAACAAATCAAGTTTTTAACACCGTGAAGCTATTTGTCTTGATTATGATAGAATTCAATATAACCAGGACATGATACATATTTCAAAAATATTATTAGATTTCCTACTCGGGAAATGGAGACAGAGAAGTGAGCTTCAACAGACTCGGAATATTTACTGAACGAAATAACTTCCTGGATTGTTTACATTAACCTCATTTGGAAGTCCAACATACGACTCCTATATCCGAAAACAAATTACAAGTAACTTATAAAGATTATAACAATTAAAATTCACCACATCCGATTTTCCAATGTAAGAGCAGAAGACTTCATATCGTCGTGGACTATGGTACGTTTATACGACTTACTGGACACTATGGCTGTGGACCGTCTCATTTATTGCGACATTAACTCAATTGTATACGTGCAGAGATAAGGTGAATAATTATTTCCATGTCCTGGAAATTACTGTGGACAATTAACGAATTAAATTGAAGATAAATGGAAGAGGCAAAGCTTGATTGATTTAAGTCCTAAAATTTTTAGTTATGCTAAGAAGAATATAGTTAGTGGCGAACGTTTAATGTAACCAGAGAAAGATGAAATTCATAACAATAGAGTTGGGTAAGTAAATTCAAACCAGGCTTCCTATGAACAACAGCAATAATCCTGAAATAACTCTAGGTGTCATATTTCATGCAAGTACACATACTTTACAAGTACCGTACAGACATCCAAAAGCATCTTTAATCTGTTTACAATATGTTTTTTAAGCCAATAAAAAAGCATTTAAACATTGCATATTTAACCTAGAAGGTAGGCCAGTACCGATTTGTCAATTCATGTCGTATAAACGAGAAATACACCGTAATTACGGACTGCAAAATATTTTAATCACATCCTGGAAACTTGGCAAAAAGCGTTTCTGTAGACCATATCTTGTCAGTTTGGTACTCATATTACACCTTAATGTGTCTTAAGTAGTCTTTTCTAGGTAACACCAGTCGTTTCTAATAAATTTTTCATGCAAAGTACTACTTTTTATTTCTGCGTATTTCAAATGCATCTTGTCTTCCTATCTATTAACTTTCAAGCAGTTTTGGCTACCAGTGTTTGAACTATCAAGCCTGGTTTTCGTTTCATCTAAGCACAAAAACACATTTTTTTTTATTACTATTCTTGTTCAACGAGTTGTTATTAAATACTGAATACAAGGACTTCCCTTTATATAATACTAACAACCTTGATCAACCTACCTTGATTCCTTATTTAATATATGATTCGGCTAGTATATTTGTTTATTTCCCGTATATATAAAGAAATACGTCCCTTGTTCCTGCCAAATCAGTCCATTTCGTGTTTCATTAGCGTTCTTTCTACTTCAAATACGTTTTTCAATGTTTGATATTAAGAACATTTCGTTGCAAGCAATACCGTTCTGATGAAATCTAATCACGCGAGCCTTTCTACAATCTCATACTCTCCAATATGGCGTTATTCGACTATTTTCAGTTTTAGATGACACCTCAAAGACTAGATTTGTACATAAACGGCCTGTTACAATGTAAACTTCGTATTCAACATAACCAAATATGGCAATTGTTAGTGGTAGTTTACGTCCAAATTTGTCCTTTCCACGATAGAATTGTTGTAAAATACAAATCAAAAATTAGTTTCTACTTGAATTTCATGTTAAGATATCACTTTCATGTTACTTATGGGTAACTACGTCTCTCAGAATTAGGAGTTTGATGCCGGATCAGTCTGTTTCCCGTTCCCAGAGAGTACGTTTCTACTACAAACAAGTTTGAACACTTCCTATACACATTTAAAAGCCAACTACGCCCGTTTCTGTCCTCTTACGAGATATCACTCCGTTCGTTTACATAAAAACGGGTGGGAAGCATTCTCACACTTTTTTCTACATTTTTATTACGTCCCTGAGACGCTAAGTGTCCAAAAAATAGCGATATTGCGGTTAGTTATTCCATAATCGGAACTTAAGGGACATGCCGACACTTCAATTACCCGTTGCTTACACCCTAGAAATAGTATATTTAGGGTAGGTTTAATTTACAACTGGTTTGAAGACATGGTTAACATTTCATTGCATATTAATTATAACTCCAAAGTTAAAATACACATATGTTGCTATCTCACGCGGGTCGACTAAGGGAACATACCTTTTATGGGCTCTTGTATTTTCATATTTGCAGATACATAGATATACGAATATATCTAGAAATAGTAACATAGAAATATCCTTATATGTATGGATAAATCATATCGATATATACATATATTTAGTTAAATACATATTTACTCTAGGTAAAATCTTTCATATCTCGTTTAAAACCTTGTATATAAACGTGGTGTTGTCTGTGTTTATCCTGATTCGAACTAATGTCCTGTCCTATATGAATATTCAACAAGAATTCAATGCAAATCATAACAGTTTTTAACTTGTCTTATGGTATCCTATTTGAAGCACAAGGTTTTAGCGTATTCAATTCCTCATATCTTGATATCCTGACGAACACAGCGAAATTGGCAAAATGGAAGATGCACACAGATATCACATGCGAAAACATCAAGAGATGCCTGGGTCTTACGTAGCTTCAATTGAAGACGACTGGTCAGAGACATCTTTTTCTCCCTCCCAAACTCTGAGGTGAAAAACTTCCAGCAATGCGAACATCTTTGATTCCCCTGGCCGGAAAAAAATGAGCTAGGTTGCAGTCTGCGTAAAAGGACAGGGCAATAGGTGACGTTTTGTAACAGTACAGTGCTTCAAAAGCCATATGTGACCATTTTAGTGTGGGAAACTGTCAGACTCATCAAGTTGATAGCGCCAGGTGGGGACTTCCGGTCAGATCTATATATACCTCTACTACTTTTTTTTATTATATACAGTATTTATTGATTGGAAGGAAAGTGGGAGGAGGCAGATGGCCTCTTTTGATTTAAACTTGGGATGAAAAAAAGGTAAGAGTGAAGAAAATCTTGTCTACCGTATGTTGTGCCCATTCATCTTGTCTACGATAAAGTTGTAAAGAGCCGGCATAATCAAAGTATTCGTAATTTCGTGCAATTCTGTTCAGTACTTAAGAGCTACACGTGTTGGAGTCTTGTTGTTGTTCATCTTGATTCTTTTTTTCCTCATATCTATCTTATATTGTTCTCAACCTGTGTCAAATTCTTCCTACTCTGAGATTATTAAAAGTTATAAATCAACGCACATTCAAGGAATTATCAAGTATATGGTGTTCATAATGTAAGAGCACTAATGTATTTAATTACTTGAATAAATTATAAATATACATGAAATTATAAAACACTGAATCAATATATATAGTGTATTATCAAAAGTAAGAATCAGGTTCATAAATGATTGTTAACATATTGTTAGCATTGCTCATTGCATGTACCGTGCTAACGATTGATTTTTTACCATATTGATACCATTGAACACACTTAATAAATCGTCATTACTATAATTTTAAGGAACTCTATCAATAAAAATACCAATTTTATTACTACCACCTCTTTCTACCACATGTTCAACAAAGTCGTATAAATACCAGGGGAGAGCGCACGGTGTATAAAAATTGTAAGGGGATGCCAGCGTGAACTCGCTTCCGAAAATCTGAGGATTGTAGTACTATCACTACGACCTTGCCAATGCTAAGCCAACCCTCCTACACCCAATTAGGAAAGCTATTTTGTGATTATAATTCGTGTTTCATCTCTTCATTTGGGGTGATCGGGGTTCTAACTCGTCATATTTCGGTTACTACTAAGTCATGATAACAGCATTTTGTAATTACATTCAATGAACGACAATGAATGTGCGACACAATATGTTACACTAGATACAGGCTTCTCACTGCCCTTCCAAGACAAACCAGATAGATATCTGATGTAATTACCGGCATGCATCTTCCAATAAAAAAAAAAAACGAAAAATATTTAGTATCTTGCACATTCCTTTCTTTAATATAAAATGAACCAACAGGTGATTCGTCCTACCATTACACGTTATTTCATAAAGGCCTTATGTAGGGTTCGAATCATATCCTCCATTGGAAACAATGCTTCCGACATTAAGTTGTTCCTGTAAACATGAATGTTTTGGTGATATTAGCACCATCACAACAAGAATATTCCCAAGTGAAAAAAAAAAAAAACGTTATCTATGGAATATGCAAAACGACATTAGACTTTCGAAACTAACTTCTACATTTTCCTTTATTTCCTTTGTGAAAGTTCGTGTAGTTTGAAAGTTCGGTTCAATAAACTATCCCAGGCATGTTTTCCATCGTTTGCATATAAACGAGCATTATGTCCAAATACAGTGGCATCAATATTTTGTTACTTACGAATATTTTGTTAATCTCAGCGGCCGACCATATTGACTTTGACTGGGTACTTCCTGTGTTCTTTCCTCAGTAACACCAGGTAAAATTCCGACACCGTCCACGATCCTTTCTCCTCCACAGTCCCGGCCTATTTCTTAGATGCCCAAAGACTATAAACCAAATTCGAAGTTAGAGGACTAAAACTATGCTTGTGCCTTAACATCAAATATCATAAATATGTTTCATTTGATATTACAATGAATGATGACCTAAAAATTGTTCTGCGGGTACTTTTTGATAAGCTTTATTATAACAACAATATTATTCCTATTATCTTTATGTCTCAATGTTTAATTACGATTCACAAACTTCACGTACATGTGAGCATAATTTAAAAAAAATCAAATATAATGTATGTAATATTTTACTCATTTAGTAAATTCAATTATAAATTATACCGATAGAAAAAATATAGACACTATATCAACCAAAAATATATTATAGTTTATGAAGGCGTTTGTTGTGGGAAGAGCTTTACATTCAGTCGATACCAAATCGATAAATCAATTCAATCTTTGTAACTAAGCCGTACATTGTTTGTCTAATTTCAAATGAAATATGCATAAAGGTTCGTTTCAACGCGATGATTTTCAACTCATGCTTACATCTTTCTTAACCTAATCTTCAAACAAAAACTAATTTCAATGAATGAGCCTCAACAAAGTAATTTTCTGCCCCGTTATTGTTCAAGCGTTGTAAATATGAAACTGATTTGTGTATTAAAATGTATTTAAAAGGAAATAACTTCCATTTTATTTTGACTTATATTTCACTTTTATCCAATGCTTGTTTCGGTTGATATAATTTATATAGTTTTAGGAAATAATATTTTACTAGCTACATTACAGAGTTCGTAATCACTGAACATTTCATTGATATTTTAAAACTAAGGAAAGGTTAAATTGTTAATATGTATAAATGCTAAAGTAATCTGATCACTTTGAGAAATACATTACTAATAAAGCTCCAATAAAACAAGTACAATAAAAAGTAAATACTATAATCGGTAAGAGTGTATTTGAAGCTGCTATTCAACAATATTGTTAAGTATATTTTCTTACTAGTATCAAGACTTGGAGACTTGTTTGTAGGACTGTAAGAATGATTGCCATCACAAAACATTACATAATAATCATCATAAGGTCTAGTGAGAAACGTATATTGCCAAACCAGATCGTGCTGCTATCCTTTATATTGTCTATTAGTTATAAAATATTATTAGTGTGTGGACACCATCTTTCATTGTACTTTATTTCCGAATATTTACAGACACGATCAGCAGCGTATATCAGAATTTTTTCGCAGGTGAAAATGCAATGTACATTGAGAATAAATGTGGAGATGAACTTACAAACGCAAGAGCTTGTAAGAACCTTATTACAAGGGAAATGAGCTGTAACTGTTATATGTCATGCACACAACCAACTACCTCCCTGATTTATAATTCCTGGTAAGAGTCCTTATACACTTAACTTTTAGCAAACTAGATATCGTATTTAAAATATAAATTTAGAATATCATTTCTTGTTAAAAACATCATTACAAGTGTTCAACTCTGTAGAAACATACATATTGATTTTATCTCCATGCTGTGTGCTAACTCTCTAACGCTCTTTTCATATTTTGAATATTTAATACGTATTATTTCGAGAAGTAAACTTCATTGTTTTGAAACACAATTAAATTCAAAATTGTCTATGGAACAAGATCATTCATGAGGTATTTGGTGAGCCTCATATCCCGATTATTTTTTTATATTTTAGAAGGAGTCTTCCTCATTAATATATCAGTAAAGATTACAGAGTAACCAACATATAATACTTATAGTTTGATTATATTAAATATTATATTATATGTCAATGTTTATAGCTTATAAAGAAATATATACGGACTGCATACTCAATTAGCACATTTTAGTGTTTTAGGAAATGTTTTGACCCGGTTAGTTGTTCGATAGTTTGTTCATCAACATTCAGTTAATCGACAAAAATAATTAGTCGACAACTCAATTGGTCGAGAAGACAACGGATCCAAAAGGACACTTAGTCGACACTATAATTTTTCGTTAAGGTCAGTTTGTCGACAAGGACAAAGAGTCGAGAAGACAAATACATTTGCCCGCAAGAGCTTTTCATGGATACAAAAATTAATCGATAAACACACATCAAAAAATGAAACTCTTCTAATCTCAAACGATGCTATGTAAACCAGATTGAATATAGAGCGGGAATGCGAAAAAACTATCTTTAGAGAAAAAAGTGAAAACTTCACTAATTTTTACAGAAAAATTCTACAGCAGCTACAATACCAAATTTTCATGTTTCTGTGATCTGCAAAGATTGTTATTACGATCACACTAAGTATTACACTTTTTTTCTTTCTAGTCTCTTTCTAAAGGTGTTTTTGAAAACAAACATGTGTATTATACAGAACTAAATTTTATTTAAAAGCACATTGAAATAAAAATATATTTTGATTAAAGTGTCTGCATGGGTACATCTCTAGAACTCTAGGGATCTTGATCTGATATTAACACAAACAAAAACAGCTTCACGATATATTGGAAAACATAACGGGAAACAGTAAATATTATGACTTAAGAAACAGCGGCAGGTCTTTCCATAGATTGCAGAATTCGGGAACTACAGTAGATGCCATCCTAGTCCTGTAGCTGCTCCTCATTCAAACAAAATTATTTTACAATTAACATTACTATTGGGATCAGGCGGTAGAGCGCCGGATTTACAATTGGGCTACCCGGTTTAAGACCTGCCAGGACGCTGGAGAATTTTCTGGCAATATTTCCCATGTATCGCGCTCTGAAGTGCACTCAGTCTCCTGTCAAATTGAGTGCCAGTGTGTCGCAGATACTCCCGGGCACATTGAATGGTAAAGACGGTCGAGCGTGGGACTGAACATCCCAATTTGCTTAGTACCGTAGGTCAAGATTGTGTGGAGCGCTACCTTTATTTAGCACAAGGGTTAGCTTTAGCTTTCTTATAAGTTATAGAATATTGGTTGCAAATATGGCACCTATACACAATTATGTGTTTATACATTTATTGGGATTGACGAAGGCCCCACGACTTCAGAACTCAATGACCCTTCACGACTGAACATTCCACTTCGCTTAGTACCGTAGGTCAAGATTGTGTGGAATGCTACCTTTATTTAGCACAAGGGTTAGCTTTAGCTTTCTTATAAGGTATAGCATATTGGTTTTAAATATGGCACGTTTATACAATTGTGTGATTATACATTTATTGGGATTGACGAAGACCACACGACTTCAGAACTTAGGCACAGTTTAAACCAGAATTGCAGAAATCCTTCGGGAACTAGAAATCGTTCATAATTATCCATATCAAAGGAGCACCCACAAACTTTATGAGAAATGGCTCCCGGTCGAATTGCTTGAAATTTTAATATCTTGTAGAATAAAACCAAGTGAGCAAAAATCTCAATGGAAAAAACATAGGCGTGCGCAGACCCTGGGATTAGGAGAGGGCGCAAATTAGTATGGTTAGTTCTTGAAGTATGTAACTAACTTATAGTCATTAAGTTACTTTTCTTCATTGTTTTGTTTTCATCATTTGTCCCAAGTTTATTATTAAATTGGTGTCAGAGGTGGACCCAGAACAGGCAATCATTATTTAATTGAAATAGGGGTCCATTCCCAAGGACGTTGATCTGCATTTGAAGAACAGTTTAGAAGACTAACCTCCACTTGTAGATGAAATTCGGACACTGTTAACTCAGACGAAATAAATCTCAAATCTTCTAGATTAAGTTTTAACCCCAAAAACCCTGCCCAATCCATTAATCAGTCTTAGTGTTTCCTAACTAAATCCTTCATTAATGCCGCTGATTAGAGAATCGAGGAGAGGACATATATTTAGCACTTTGAATTGTTCCTCTTTCCTATTGAACTGGATTCGACGTTTCCATGTATCATCTAATCGACGAGATATTTCTCTTCTTTGCATTCGTCTAATTTCTCAATCAAAACAATGACTTATTTCAGATGATAACGATGAATGCGACATCTTCACGCAAGTCTTGCTAAGTGATGTTAAGGTTTTGTACGCTGTTCATTGCGGATAGTAGGTTAATCTGTGATGACTGTAAAGATCTGCTAGTTATAGTAATCGGCCCCAAGATATGAGGTAATATCTCTAAACTTACCACGAACTGAAATGTTTTCCATTGTGAAAGCTGCCCGTTTGATTTTACCCTCACTTCAGCTACTTTGTAGTTGAGTTTATTTCTTCAATATTAAGTATTGAATAGAGATTTTATAGCAGCCGCAGCGTAAGCAAGACTAGCCAAACCTGTTTATGATAAGGACTTCCAAGAAAGAAGCTTCTGTCCTGCTTGTTTCAAAATTATTTCGAAAATTGTATTCCTAGTTGGACTATTTTACTATATAATTATATGTGTATTAGGCTATTCGAAATAAATCAAATATAACGCTATTTAGATCATGTGACGTGCATGCGTTCATATACAAAAGATTGAGATAATTGCGTAGCAATGGACGTAATACATATTTTCACTTTTCTGTTTAAACAAGGCTTGTACGCCATTGACAGCACCTGATGTTGCTGATCCATCAAAACAAACAGCGATAATTAATTTCCAGTAAGTGTTCATTTCATGAATGACGTGAGATAGAGCATCGAATATAGTTTTAGCAGTTATCAGTGAAAGACGTTTGAATGTAAGAAAACGTTCCACAGAACGATTTTTCGTCACAAAAGTAACGAACGATTACAGTCAATTGTTCATGGTGTGCTCAATCACTGGTTTCATCAGCCCATGTTGCCACTTTCTTCCCCGCTATGTCATCCGCGACACCTTTTATTATCAAGTTATATAGTGACGCTATGAGGTCATAGTGTATTCAGTTGCTCGTATAAGCAGCATTTTAACCAAGTAATAAACATGTTTAATAAGGTTATATTGCGTCAAATATGGGCACAACAATATAACTTCTAAGAAATGTTGAATAAATGTAATAACTTGAAATAATAAATGTTGTTGTCCCCAGAAAAATAACCGGGGTGCTACTTGTCAAGAAATAACGTTAATATGTAAGTTACATTTATTTTTCTATGGGGGGGAGGGAATTTAATCCGTTCGTCCCCAAGGAAATTTCCAATTAACGGCGCTGATCCTTATTTCCTTACCTGAACTAGTCAATTCGAAGACTGCATAGCTAAATGTTGAGGACTCCACAGTTTGAATTCTTGTCCAGATCTAAACACATTTGATACTTCGATATCAAAGCGTTAGGAAGACAACTTCTGCGCTTCGGTCAATCAATCAACAAACAAGCCAAAAGTCGTGTGACGTATTGCATTGTTATTAAGTAAAGTGCAGAGAAGGAAGTGTATCATTGTTGGGAGGGACAGAGAATGGCAATAAAATGGAAATGAAAACTAGAAATTTTGATCAATATTGCAACGATCAAAGTACAGTCTGACTAGCGATGATCACAAAGGGAATGGTGGTAGCCGAAGCCCTCTTCAGGGCAAACATTTGTGAAATATACTATTACTTAAAAAATTGATCGAAATAAGTGCACTACCATATACTATTTCTTATATCACAAATTCGTTGAGAAGTAATGTTCTGAATTGGTATCACAAACATTAAGGGGGGACATAAGTCTATGGCGAAAAGTCGAGAAATCAATAATATCAGATTACCAACAAAAATATATGCTTGAATAGTGAACACTAAGAAATATTTGTGTGACTTCGAATTTAATATGTATCGCTATTTTTTAATGATAAAAGTAAACTTATTACAATTTGTGTTTTTGTACGTGATGCAATTAGTGATTTATATACAGGGAAAAAAGGGGGTAAAACTTTTTCCATTAGGCAAAATAATTGGTTTTATTGACGATTGTTTTCATTCTTTCATCACGAATATTCACTACATAGCACACCTTATACATGTCTTGTGTAGGTTTAATAAAATTAAATGTTCTTACTTTAAACGTGTACGCAAAATGTTCTATTTACGCTATGCATGCAATATATCTAATTGTACAGGGAATACGATTTGCAACGACACATAGCTTGTTGGTTCGAGTGCGCGTTTGGTTCGCCTATCTTCGACCGCCAAGTGGCCCGTGGTTCTATGGTGAATTTAAGCCACACGTTAAGTTTTAATTTTAAGATAATTTACTTTACTTATGTGAACACCAGGTCTTGTCGGACGCATTGAACAACTAAGTTTGTGTTAGTAAATGTAACATTGTTGAAAGAAATACAAAATATTTCATCAATAAAGCTTCAGACCCTAAGTCATTGGGAAGATACCGGGCAACTGGCGGGAGCGGATAAGTGAGTCAAACGTGATATCGGCCAACTAGCGTTGCGTTGCCGTTGCGTTGTCAAACGCATTCCCGTTATATATGCAATTAACAGAGCGACAATTGTATGTACTGCGCTCATATTGCTAATGTGCTATAGTTTGTGGGATATACACGACACCAACGAAATTAAAAATGCTTCAATTATATTCAATGAAGTCGTCCTTGATTCTGTAAACAGACCACAAGAGGCAGCATTAGATGTTGTAGAAGTTTTGCAGTGTTCGATTTGTTATAAATTAGAAACTGGGATCCTAAATTTTGCAAGTAACTTTCACCATACTACCTATCTTGGTAAAAAATAGAAAGATTTCAAGCCTGGTTGTGGGGGGCGATGAGTATGAGTATTTCATGCCCGGGCGATGAAATACTCACGGATCAGGGAAAATCTCCTGGATACCAGCGACATTTTGAACTCTAGAAGTTTAAAAAAACTTTACATCCAGACACACTTGCGCGCGCGAAAACAAATACACACACTGTGCAAACGCACATTAATACTCATGCCCGTGTATACGCTCTTTTAACCTAAACGTGAATAATATGTACATAATGAACGCTATTTATAATATGTATCACTGTATTTTCATTGTATTGTTTCAGTTTAAGGTTGCACTTTTTTTATTTTATTCTCGTTGTTATTAAACTTCGTAACTCAATAATGACCTTAAACTAAGCCTATTTCAGAAATAATTTTAAACATTTATTTGTGTACTACTGATTTCGTAATGTTTTCGTTTCTTTTCTGTTATTTCAATTTATGTTTATGTTATATATACTAGTAAAATATCATTAATTATGAATTCA
>JAGDQP010012924.1:552-49084 GCA_022664845.1 Lepisma saccharinum | reverse complement strand
ATTGTAGCCATACTGGTGACCAACGCTGTTTCACCGGCACATTTTGCACTGCTGAATTGAATGAGAGTATGAAGAAAGGGTATACCATTCTTGATACTTATGAAATTTACGAGTTCAAGCTGAAAGAGGGGCTATTTGAAGATTACGTTAATAACGTCTTGCAGATGAAACAGGAAGCTTCTGGTTTTCCATCTTAGTGTGTTAGTGAGGAGGAAAAGCACAAGTATATTGAGTTTTATGCTCAGCATGAAAATATACAACTCAATCCTGATATCATCTGTAAACACCTTGGTTTGCGTTATATTGATAAACTCTTTTTAAATTCTTTGTTTGGGAAGTGGGGACAGAAAACTGATTTAGCACAGACTAAGGTAGTTAATGACGGTAAGTCGTTCTTAGATACTCTCCGAACACCTAACTTTGAAGTACAAAATGTAGTTCTGATCAGAGAAGATGCCTTATTAGTAACACAGGCATTTAGAAAATGTTAATATTCCTAATTCCTTTCCCAATTTTATTTTGTCAGCCTTTAATTCATCATGGGTTAGATTGAAATTATATGGTTTATTAGAAAAAGTGGGAATAGAAAATGCTATATACTCAGATACATATTCTATCTTCCACAAACAAAAGAGAAGTCAACCTCCATTGCTTCCTACAGGGAACTACTTAGGAGATTTGACTAATGATGGCAAAGAGGTGTGGGAGATCTCTATTTTCATTTGTTTAGGGCGGAAGAATTATTCGTATAAGGAGAGGGATATTAAAACTGGGAATGTTAAGTCCACTTTCAAAATTCGGGGAATCACTTTAAATTATCGTGCGCGTCAAATTGTTAATTTTGATCACTTTGTAAGTCTATTTAACATAATTATGAAAAGAAAATCATTAGTATTCCTAATGGTATCTATAGGAAGCCAGGACTCAAAATTATATCTAGGCCACACATAAAAGCACATCAAAATGTCGCAAGTATGCGTACATTTCATAATAAATTCGAAACGCTTCCTTTCGGCTATAAAAGAAGAAGACTAACCAACTTTTATGTCTTTTCTCTTCTGTCACTAGCTCGCGATGCTTTGCTTCCTTCATCCTGCAACTATCCTGATTTTAGATCTCAGCAGAGCTGGGAAAATTATTTTGTCAATAGAATATTAATTCGTCGTGAAACGATGTTTTCTAGTCATTTTAAGGATATTGTTTGGTGCTATGGTGCTGTGTTACCTAAATTATGTAGTGAGATAAGTAATATTCGATTTCGTTTTGATATTCCTGATATGAATAATTTTGAAATTCTGGAAAATTCATTGTTAATTCTCGATGATCTTTTGACTGAAAATAATGCTGACGTTTCCAAAATTTTCACGAAATTTGCAAATCAGAAGAATCAAAATGTAATTACTATAATTAAAAATTTATTTCCTAAAGGAAAATATGCACGTGATATCTCATTAAACACCAATTATTTCATTGCGTCCAGAAATCCTAGAGATAAGCTACAAATACAATATTTAGCAAGACAAGTTATGCCGCAATATAGTCAAGATGTAATTCAAGTGTTTGAAAATGCTACTGCTGAACCTCATTCATATTTGCTTTTCGATTTAACTCTACAACGGATGCTCTACGTCCTCGTACAAATATATTTCCAGATCAAACTATGTTCATCTATTCACATGTAAAAGACTGAATAAACCAATTCAGTTCAGTTGGCATCAAGCTGTCAAGCATAGAATATCATCTGAATGAGGTCCGTTTAATTTGTAAATGTAAGATTAAGAAGCATAAAGCATTAGTTCAGAATGCATCTGGTAGTGTTACTCAAACTATTGCACAAGTGGGGAAAAATGTTTCAAATATTAACTTTAAACTCTCTCCTCGTTAGAAGCAAAGCTTGCGTCAACATAACAAGATATTACGTGCACTCTCTTAAACGAACAAGTTTAAAAATGAAACGCAAACTATTAATGCAAAAAAATGGTGTTTTTCTGCCTTTATTATTAGCTCCAATCTTAAGTGCAGTGGCTGGAAGTTTATTTAATCTCTAATATGTTTTCACAATTTCAAAAAAATGGTACTCATTCCAGAAAATGTGTGTGCGCAAATGTCGCACTATAAAGACTGCAAAGTCGCATCAAACACGTTTGGGTAATGAAATGGATTAAAATTTAAAACGAAGTGATCTTTCTACGGATGAAAAATGGAAAATGTATCGGCAAGCATTACATCGTCATTTACAATATACTCCACAATCTCAGAAAATAGTTGTTTTAGCCGTTTACAATTCTGAATCTTCAAATATGTTACCCATGATTCAGTATATTATTAGTTCAGTACCAAAATCATTTGCTAAAGAGACCCAAGTATTATTAAATCTCCTGCAGTCTTCAAATCGTATCAGTTGGGATCAAACTGGGGCAGTATCCATAGATAACAAAGTAATTCCCGGTTCAAATATTATCGGTCTTATCAATGACGTGGTAAGAAGTCGAAAGACGAAAGACGTTACGTTCGAGTCAGTAAATATAAACATAAATTGGAAAAAGGATATTTACCGAAATGGTCTCGTGAAATATTTATTGCGGATCGGTGTATTAAAAGTAATCCAATGACATATAAAATTCGAGATTGGAATGGGAAACTTATAACAGGTTCACTTTATCAACAGGAATTTCAAAAAGTATTTGTAGGAAAACAAAAGTTACTTAATTGAAAAAGTATTAAAACCGTGGAAAAGGCTGGATTTATGTCAAATGGTTAGATAATCCATCTTCTATGAATAGTTTGGTTCAACAAAAATCAGTTCAGGCGTAAACATACTGTCTCAAGAACAAGCCGATGAGTTTTATTTTACCTTACCATCAAATGTTTGCAATCATATTTTTGAAAAGAAAACAAGTTCGTATACTACAAAACTTTGTCACCCAATTCATTTAACGGGAAACTGGCTGGTAGGTTTAAGTGGACTTTCTATTCCGTGGAGTTTTTATAATATTCAAAAAGAGCTTATTATTCAATTAGGGGATAAAAATATAGTAAAATATACTAAAAAACTTTCAGCCGGATATTATGAATCAATAAATTTGGTTTTAGATATTATTTGTATGACTTTACCTAAAGAAATGGGAAAAGAATATGACGAGAAAGAAAATTTACATATATTTGATGATAGTTGTATTCTTAATAAAACGTTTCATGATGTAGAAATGATTAGTGTTGAACGCATGGCCAATGATGATCCAGTAGTAATAGAAGAAAATCCTATCGTTATTCAATATGAGGAAAGTAGAGATAAAGTTTATATTTTTCATAAACGAAGTCCTAAACGTGCATATCTTTTCGCGATGAGTCCTGGTTTGCAAAATATTTTAGGATGTAGTAATAATTCTAAAATGAATATGCGTATAGTTCACTTTTTTTCGCATGATTCCCAAAAAGAAACCAAAGTTTGTAAATGTTTCAACAACTTTTCACACAAATCTTGATTATCTTATTCCTTCAGAAATAAATGTTTGTGTAAATATTGTGAAAGATCAACGTGCTTATGGGAAGCTAATTCGAAAAATTGAAATTCAAGATTATTATTACGGAAAAATTAAAAACTTTATTTTTGATTGTCCACAATACAACTATACTTAAAAGACGTGCACTGAGAAAAGTTGCAATTTCAATTTATAACTTCAAGCGTGACACTATATTTTAAAAGAAAATGATTTCTGAAAGTATTAACGATAGTTTTTACGTTGTACTTACTTCTAATGTAAGTTTTCAAAGCTATTCTAATAATAGTCCAACACATTTTTTTCAATATTCTTAATAATCGAATACATTTAAATGATTCGTCGATGGTAGAATTAAGTGAAATTCATATTCCCTTAACTTGCGATAATGTTATTTCCGTTCAAAATAAATTTATGGTATGATAATGTAAAACATAAAATACCACAACGATATTATTCCACCGTTCAACAGTTGCTAGATGAATTGAATAAAATTAATTCAAGTATAAAATTTGAATATTCAAACATTGTTACTGTACACGTTGATGATAGTATAAAACCTTTACGTTTATCATCCATATTGGCATTACAATTAGGTTCTGAACCTAATATTAATATTATAAATGATAGTCGTTTCCCCAAGCAGCCATTTTTAGACATTGGATATCGCCGTCAAGTGTTTGTTTATACAGATATTATTCAACCTTAATTTGTAGGTGATACAAAAACACCTCTTTCCCAAATTGTAGGTATGACCCGTAATCATCATGGAAAAGTACAAACCATAACTTTTCAGAATGTACACTATTTTCCATTCGCAAAACTTTCATTTGGCACTGTAGAAATACTACTAAAAGACCATGCAGGTCGAAATGTACTATTCGCATCCAGGACATTGACCGTAACACTTCCCTTTAAGTGCTCATAAAATGAAATCCTATACATTTATGCATAGTGGTAGAGGTATACCTTACTTTGCACCACCTGTTTATCAACGGGGACATGGGATTGGGAGTTTATTTCGCGGATTATTTCGATTTGCTATGCCATTCATTAAAGAAGGAGCAAAAGTAGTAGAGCGACAAGCTTCACAAACGGGAATACAAGTTGCGGGGGATATACTGGAAATTCGACCTATTAAGGAATCTTTAAAAGCACGGGTGCGCGAAGCAGGATCATCTTTAAGAACGAAAGCTGAAAATAAAGTTACTCAGTAGCTTAGTAGTAGTGGTAGAAGAAGGGCACGAAACGTAAGGCTTCCGTACGTATTGGACAACCAAGTTAAAAAAGACGACGTGTTTGTAATAAAAGAAAGAGTAAAGATATTTTCAGTTAAAAATGTCGTTTCTTACACTTAAAAGTAATGAATACTGTATGAATGAATTCGATTTAGTTTCTGTACCCTATGACACAAACTGCTATTGAATCATCTTGAATGGTATAGTATCGACCAATTTCATCGCTTTCTTCTGATGGACCTATAGAATATCTTGTGCCTGGAGATACTGCTGAATATATTATTCGCACATATATTTATCTTTATGTCAAGTGTAAAGTATTAAGGGGAAGTGGAGATAATTTACAAGTAGCAGCAGAAGGACCTACAGCCGTTGTGGCAGATAATGTAGAGCCGGTGAATAACTGTTTACATTCACTTTTTACCCAAGTCGATGTTTCTTTAAATGACAAAATTATTTATTCTTCAAATGCTACGTACCCATTTAGAGCATACTATGAAACTTTACTTAATTTTTCTGAAGATGCAAGCAAAACTCATTTAACCAGTGGATTGTGGTATACAGATACAGGCAGGGCTTTTTAAGAGTCTCAATGAAAATGATAAAGGTTATTATAAACGAAAATCTTTTGTTGATGGTAGCGCTTCCATTGATATGTACGGACCTTTCATACAGATATTTCTGGATTAAATCAAGTTCTTGCTTATAAAGTCAATCTTCGTATAAAATTAAGTCGTAGCACAGATGCATTCCGCTTAATGGCAGCTGAAAATTCTTAATTTAAAGTTAAACTGGAAGAGGTTATTCTTTATGTTCGTCGAATTAATATTTCTGCTGACTTAGATATACAATTAAACAGTTTTATGACTCATGATACTGCAAAATTACCACTGACTAGAGTTGAAACAAGAGTACATACTATTCCTGCAAATGTTGATTCCTATATTCATAATAGTATATTTCTTGGAAATGTACCAAAGGATCTCACTATAGGTTTTACTGCAAATACCGCATTCAATTCAAAATACCATGAAAATCCCTTCCACTTTGGAACCTTTAATATTAATAAGTTGCAAGTACAAGTTGGTTCCCAATTTTTTGGTAAAATAGTGTTTTGGCTAAAATTATGTTTGGTATTTTTACTATACGCAACCTGCATAACGTTTAAAACACAGTACACGTAGTTGGTTCTAACGGACAAGAAGCAGAATACATTCTAGTGTGTCTCGCTCTTTCACTTACATTACACTTCTAAAACTTGAAACTTTATTATATTTATACTGAATATGAACATAAACTAGACCCAAAAGTATGAAGACATTGCTCAAAGACATACACATGTCCTCACAATTGCTTCAGCCCTGTATTTTGTGTTATATTTTGCATTGTACGAATATGATATTCACATTCAAATTTTCCCCCCTCTGTATATCCCTACATGTACATTTTTCATTCGAGGTATTTCAATACATTTATATTGAAATATTTCACACTAAAAATGTTTCTGAAATTCACAGAGTCCTTCATGTTCTCTTAAATTAAAAACAAAATTTATTGCATATAATTTGTATGTTTTTTGACTTATAGACAGAAAAGTTTCTTAATACAATAAAAATATCATTGTAACTTCACACAAGATGTATACGTCATTTGCAACTTGTAAGATAAAAGTTATGTTTAAGTTCCAATTGTAACTTGCACATTGTTGATTTTTACTTACAACTTTAATAGAAAAATGTTCTCATACATTTAAATTTATTTGATAGTACTTAGGTTTACAATTTACACTATCTAAAATCTTACAAAGTAAAATGTCACTCAAAACTTCTAAATTTCACAAAGTAAAAAAAAAATATTCACAAACTTGTAATAATAACTAACTTTTCAACTCTCTTTTACTTTAGTTTTAGTTTTAGAAAATGATTTTCTTTATTTCTTTTATTTTGTTTGTAAAGTAAATTGTTAAAAAAAACTCCGTTTCTTACTTTAACTTTAGAGAGAAAACATATTTTTTCTACTTTACAAACAAAAGGTATTCACACTTTCTAAGAACAAAGGATTTTCCCTACATTAAAATGGGAAACAAGAAACGTAATTTCTAAGTTCCACAGAAATGTTTATAGGGTGCAAACAATAAAATTTTACGTTGTAACTTTAAGTTATCACTTCAATGTCTTATTAAAGCTTGGCTAACAAGATGTTTCTGTTTTAGTTTAACTAGGAAATGGAAATAATTAGAATAGTTATATTTACAAAGTAAAGCTAGACATAGTTCATAATATAATATTCTCTATTATTTCTGAATTAAAGCAAACTTTTTTTATAATACGTCATACAGTGAGCTTAAAATTCAGTCTGCTGGTGGAATCTTTTTGAGCAGAAATGTTCTAATCAGAACAAGGATGATACTCGATTATATCTAAAACAACGCTAAGAAAATTGAAGGTGCCATAGCGGCGGCGGCGGTTTACCTTTAAGAAAGATAGAAAATTGGGCGGTGTTGATAATTTGTTACATTATCACATAAACAGACACATGGAGAATTATACGCAAAGACAGACAGACACACACACACAGAGAGAGAAAGAGAGAGAGACAGACAGACAGAAATCATATACACAGAAAGACAGAGAAACACACACACACACATAGATGGTGATAGATACACAGAGGGAAAAGTGCACATATATAGAAACGAAGGTAGACACACATACTCACACACACATATATATACAAAGGGAGACAAACACACAGAGGAACACACACACACACATAGATGGACATACATATAGAGGGAGATAGACATACATATGAAGGGAGACACATACACACACACACACATACAAAGGGAGACAGACACACTAAGGAATGCACACAGACACACAGAGATAGACATACATACAGAGGGAGACACATACACACACACACATGCAAAGGGAGACAGACACACAAATTAAGACACACAGAGAGAGAGAGAGATAGACATACATGCAGAGGGAGACACATACACACAAGACACACACACACACACACACATAGAGATAGACATACATAGAGAGGGAGAGACACAAACACACACACACACTGATTCATACAGAGAAAGAGACACACACAAAAGGGAGACACACACACACATACAAAGGAAGAGACACACAGAAAGAAAGAAAGAGATATACAAACACACTAACATACACACAGGCACATAGACACAGACACACAGAAACAGAAATAATTATAACAATTTTCTAACTTTCTTAAAGGTAAACCTCCGCCGCCGCTATATCACATTCACTTTTCTTAGCGTTGTTTTAGACATAATCGAGTATCATCCTTGTTCTGATTAGAACATTTCTGCTCAAAAAGATTCCACCAGCAGACTGAATTTTAAGCTCACGGTATGACGTATTACGAAAAGAGTTTGCTTTAATTCAGAAATAATAGAGAATATTAATTTATGAATTGTGTCTAGCTTTACTTTGTAAATATAACTATTCTAATTATTTCCATTTCCTCGTTAACTTAAAACAGAAGCATCTTGCAGAACATCTTGTTAGCCAAGTTTAATAAGACATTGAAGTGATAACTAAAAGTTACTACGTAAAATTTTATGGTTTGTACCCTATAAACATTTCTGTGGAACTTAGAAATTACGTTTCTTGTTTCCCGTTTTTAATGTAGGGAAAATCTTTTGTTCTTAGAAAGTGTGAATACCTTTCGTTTGTAAAGCAGAAAAAATATATGTTTTCTTTCTAAAGTTAAAGTAAGAAATGGGGTTTTTTGTTAACAAATTTACTTTACAAAACAAAATAAAAGAAATAAAGAAATAAAGAAAATCATTTTCTAAAACTAAAACTGAAGTAAAAGAGAGTTCAAAAGTTAAAGTTATTATTACAAATTTGTGAATATATTTTTACTTGGTGAAATTTAAAAGTTGTGAGTGACATTTTACTTTGTAAGATTTTAGATAGTGTAAATTGTAAACCTAAGTACTATCAAATAAATTTAAAAGTATGAGAACATTTTTCTATTAAAGTTGTAAGTAAAAATCAACTTTGCGCAAGTTACAATTGGAACTTAAACATAACTTTTTCTTACAAGTTGCGAATGACGTATACATCTTTTCTGAAGTTACAATGATATTTCTATTGTATTAAGAAACTTTTCTGTCTATAAGTCAAAAAGCATACAAATTATATACAATAAATTTTGTTTTTAATTTAAGAGAACATAAAGGACTCTGTGAATTTCAGAAACATTTTCAGTGTGAAATATTTCAATATAAATGTATTGAAATACCTCGAATGAAAAAAGTACATGTAGGGATATACAGAGGGGGGAAAATTTGAATGTGAATATCATATTCGTACAATGCAAAATATAACACAAAATACAGAGCTGAAGCAATTGTGAGGACACGTGTATGTCTTTGAGCAATGTCTTCATATTTTTGGGTCTAGTTTAGGTTCATATTCAGTATAAATATAATAAAGTTTCAAGTTTTAGAAGTGTAATGTAAGTGAAAGAGCGAGACACACTAGAATGTATTCTGCTTCTTGTCCGTTAGAACCAACTACGTGTACTGTGTTTTAAACGTTATGCAGATTGCGTATAGTAAAAATACCAAACATAATTTTAGCTAACTTGTCTTCGCTCACTCGACATACTCTAGGTTTTTTAGACAAATTATGTGTAGTTGTAGATTCTTCAAAAGTATTAGTCACGTTGGAATCAAGTACATGCGCTGAGTTCTAAACGTTATGTAGATTGCGTATAATAGAAAAATACCGGCCCTAATTTTAGCTAACTCGCCTTCGTCCACTCGACATACTCGAGGGTATTTGAGATAAAAAAATGTTGCTTAAGAAACAACACTGCCTAAGCGACATGTTGGAAAACTGCTTATTTTTATTTATTTTTTGTTTCTCCATGCATTTAACGCGTTCAAACGACGTATTTCGACCAAAATCCAACAAAATGAGCTGCTATCACCTTTTTTTCTAACACCGGCTATCTCCTCTACTAAAACAACACCGCCTATATCCTTCAGTTTTTTCCATCTATTGAAACTTGTGAAACGTGTGCTCTTTGGCACATAGGCGGTGTTGTTTCTTAAGCGACGATATGTGTAGTTGTAGATTATTCAAAACTGTTAGTCACGTTGGAATCAAGAAGGTGCACTGTATTTTAAACGTTATGTAGATTGCGTACAATAAAAAAAACGAAGCTAACTTTAACTAGCTCGTGTTCGCCCACTCGACATACTCTAGTTTTTTTACATAAAATATGTGTAGTTGTAGATTATTAAAAAACTGTTAGTCACGTTAGAAATAAGTTCATGCACTGTGTTTTAAACGTTATGTAGATTGCGTATAATAAAAAATACCGAACCTAACTTTAGCTAACTCGTCTTCGCCCACTCGACATACTTGATGGTATTTGAAATAAAATATGTGTAGTTATAGATTATTCAAAAGTGTTAGTCACGATGGAATCAAGTATATGCATTGTGTTTTAAACGTTATGTAGATCGAGCTTAAACGTTATGTAGATTACGCATAATAAAAAAGTACGGAATTTAATTTTGCCTAACTCATTTTCATTCACTTGACAGTCGAGGTTTTTTGATATAAAATATGTGTAGTTGTAAATTATTCAAAACTATTAGTCACCTATATAAAAGTTTAATAGTCATTATAACATTTTAAACGTGAGAAACTACAAAGTTGAAAACGAGGTAACGCAAAAAATAAAAAGTTATTAAATATTGAATATCACATACTTGTATTTAAAATAAAATATCTTTTAAAAATGATAAAATATAAAACTTTTATACTCATTCTAATACTTTAAACGTGAGAAACTACAAAGTTGAAAACGAGGTAACGCAAGAAATAAAAAATTGTTAAATATTGAACATCACGTGTTTGTATTCAAGACAGAAAATTTCCCTCAAATGATGAAAAATATAAAACTTTTATACTCATTCTAATACTTTAAACGGAAGAAAGTACAAAGTTTAAAAGTGGCTGAGTGGAGGTAAGCTAACGTCAAGAGAGTTAGGGTTCACTTTCATGAAAGCTTAAGTTGCTTGCGATTTCCCTGGATAGCCATTTGAAACACGTATTACGCTTACTGTTCAAACTTGTGGAGTTAAATTGAAGAATTGGCACAAGTTTACAATCAATTAAATTTGTAAGGTTTCCTAGAAAATTTTTCACACGAAAAGTAGGAAGTTTAATACAAGCCAGGTTTGAAGATCTCGAGGTTTTACGTATCATTCATACATAATATGACTCCGATACCATGAAAATCAGCTCTAGCTTACTTATAAAATTCTCTTACATTACAAAAAAAGGAACTTGCGAACAACGTTTATGTTTTGCTTTTTTTTAAATTTTGCTGGAGGAGTCTCTGAATTCTTATTAACAATCTACTAAGGTAAGAACTTATAAAGTTTCCCCGTAAATAAGCTTTCTCTTAGGATTTTTTTCGCTTTAGGTTAGCCTGTAAAGTAAAATATGGAGGGAGTACAGTTTTATGCTCTTACATTTTTACTACGGACTAGGTTTTAGTTCTTTCCGAATAAAGAATTGTGTGAGGTTTAAAATCAATAGTGTGAAGGCACATAACTTCTACTAACAATCTTAATGTTGTGTATAAGATAGACAGGGACGTACACAGGGGCTGGGTGTTGATGATATATGCATTCTATATGCGTTCCGTAACACGAAATATGGAAGAAATTATAAACATATTTGAAAATTTCTACAGTGAATTGTACTACTCTGAGGAAGAACTAGGAAATGAAGACTCAGAAAAAATTATGTAGAAGTCCCAGACGTAATGAAAAAAGAAGTTGATGAAGTATTTCGAGGGATGAAGAACGGAAAATCACCATGAGAAAATGGACTCACAGCAGAGATGTTTAAATTGGGAGGTGAAAAAATGAAAGACGAACTTGCTAAACTATTCTCGATGTGCCTGAGGAAGAGAGAAATACCGTCAAATTGGAACAATGGCGTTATAATTTTGTTGTACAAGAAAGGGGACAAAGAACGCGTCGAAAACTACTAACCAATTAGTTTACTGTGAGTCCTATACAAAATGTTCACCAAAGTTATTTTGAATCGTATTGAACGAGACTTAGATTTTAACCAGAGAAGGGGACAAGCCGGATTCCGTCGTGGATTTAGCATAATGGACCACATACAAACATTGAATGAAGTTATGAAAATTAGTAATAAATATGAACTTCCACTATGTTTGGGATTCATAGAATTTGAAAAAGCTTTCGATTCGGTTTCTTTGGCATCAGTACTTAAATCACTTGTACATCAAGGCATCGAAAATGCATACATCAAGTTGCTGCGAAACATTTACTCGAGTGCCACATCTGTCATAACACTGCATCAAGGAAG
Organism: Lepisma saccharinum; assembly: GCA_022664845.1. Classification (NCBI taxonomy): domain Eukaryota; kingdom Metazoa; phylum Arthropoda; class Insecta; order Zygentoma; family Lepismatidae; genus Lepisma; species Lepisma saccharinum. Next base: position 36,928 of record JAGDQP010012924.1, on the reverse strand, counting down.
TGAAAAATTTTAAGTTGGAAAAGGGGTAAGGCAAGGAGATTCAATTTCTCCAAAACTGTTTTGTGTAGTCCTGGAGAGAGTGTTCCAAAATTTAAACTGGGATGAAGTTGGAATTAAAATTAATGGCGAATATCTTCATTACCTACGGTTCGCTGATGATATAGTCCTGTTTGCTTCAAGTGCAGAAGAACTACAAACCAGAATGAAAGAACTGAATAATGAAAGTTCGAAAATAGGCCTTAAAATGAATTTAAGTAAAACTAAGGTCATATGCAATCAACATGCTGCAAAAAGGGAAACAAAGAATAGCGGAGAGACAATAGGCATAGTTGATGAGTATGTTTACCTAGGCCAGCTCAAAGCATCGAATGCCAAATTGACTGATGAAATAAATAGAAGATGTAAAGTGGTCGTGGAGTTCGTTTGGAAGACTACACTTTATTTTCAAAAGCAAACTACCAATGTGTCTGAAGCGTAAAGTTTATAATCAATGTGTCTTACCTGTAATGATGTACGGCTTCGAAACTTGGACATTGAATGCGCAAACAACTCAAAGATTGAGAGTCACACAAAGAGCAATGGAGAGATGCATGTTGGGAATAACCAGAAAGGACAGGAAGACAGATGAATGGATTCGTGAACAAACAAAGGCAGAGGTTGTAATCAAGACTGGGAAGAAGATGAAGTGGAAATGGGCGGGTCACATAGCTAGACGAACAGATGGAAGGTGGACGACAAATGTACTACAGTGTATTCCTAGAGAAAAGAAACGACCGAGACGAAGTCGAAATGTAAGATGGGTAGATGAAATCAAGCGTTTTCAGGAGCTACATGGATGAAGATAACAGCAGACCGAGATATGTGGAAAGAAAAGGGGGAAGCCTTCATCCAGCAGTGGATAGAAAACGGTTGAATATGATATATATATATATATATATATATATATATATCTTGATTTACATTTACGTTGTTTTATTTTACTTTATTCATGGTAATATTACAAGTCCACGCCCCAATATTTTTACATTTATTCACCCCGCATCAACGAGCGGGTTAATCAATTAGTCTATCACATTATCAACACGTTCAAATAGTCAACAGGAAATCAGTTGCCACCTGGTTTAATCCATTTGCTAACATTTTTACGATGAGTCCATTACATACCAAAATATTATTTTTATTTTACACATATACAGGGTGTCCATAAAGTCCGTTGCCACCCCGTGTATCTTCGAAACGACAGCTAATATGAGCAAACGCAAAAACACGTATTTCATTATTTTGGGGGGCTTGAATTTTGAGCTATAAAAGTTCCAGACCCCCCAAATTGGGGTACGGGCGTCAACTTGAAAATTTCAAATGGCAAAGGGGGTCGAGTAATATATCGTTTGAAAGGTCTCGACAAAAGAAAAATGTTGCCGAAAGTTTCAAGTCGCTATGTTGACCCGATCCAAAATGACGGCTGTCATATTTCGTGTCCATAAAGTCCGTTGCCACCCCGTATTTCCTATACATTATTTACAAAATTTCCTACTTATGTTGTGATTATTCCGTTACAGACTATAGTTATTCAAAGGTTTAGGCTTTGAAATGAAAAGACGTTATTCCGAGAAAGAGACAAACTATCTTGAAACAACCCTACAAATCACAAAAGTGCAGTAGTCAGAAATGAAGGAACTGAAGAATATTAGTGTTGATAGAATTTTAGTATTTCTTCTTACTAATGATATGAATAAGAACAGGAATTAGAATGAGAAATAAAATAATAAAATAGGTGTCAATAATATGCTATAATCGACTCAATGATTCAGCACAAGGCAAGATGTACGGTACTATCGTTGGCTAGGTACGCAGTTCCAGTCGGACAAGTGTATATTTTGCAGACACTGTAAAAGTGCACTTTTTCGCAAAAAAATAATAATAAGGATTTCAAAATTAATGTATCTACTGCTGTATACGAGGAGAGGGTAGTAGCCGGGGTTCTACGTTTGAGGAAAATCGGTGTTCATTGTCATGGACTGTAGGTGGTAGAATGTCGGCTTGGCAATCGAAAGAACCATTTCAATCGATATTGACAGGTTTGTTCCTCAGCTAAAGGAAGCAAAGTTCGGGATGGTACCGATGAGTAATGCCCAGGCCGCCGCCGAACCTTAAGATGCTTGAAGGCTCTAAGAATCAAGAGGATCAGAATCGGCGGGGAGTTTAGATTAGAACTAGTATGCAATACGTAATATGACCGAATATCTGGCATCCACGAACTCCCATTCATGCTCAACGCAAGTTATTGTTAGTTTTAGGATAATACAAAAGCCAATACAGGTTTGTTGGGCAGAGTTGTAATTGACGGAAATTGGGATGAATGAAAATTACGTCTGATAAGATGATGGAGCTGTGCCTCGCTAGGAAATATTCCCCAAGAGAAGAAATAAGCCAACGGACGGAAACGCAGCGAGCACCCATAAGTTTGTGGATATAATTGAAAGAATTCTATCATTTGTGTTAACTCTCATTCACCCTGGATAGAATCCAACAGCGAACGTTTCAACGTATATGTTACGGAACACAAATGACAAGCAAACAATCGCATTCGGGTCATTAGAAAACAGGAACCAAGCGAAACCACTACTGGATCCCCTCCTGGGTTGTAGAAAAGAATGCACAAAAGAAAGTACGCGACATAGGGTAGCCATCCAGAACATACGTTTAGGCGTTAAACTGGACAAGAAATGAGGTAAACGTCGACCATTGGGATATTTCGTGGGAGTTTGCAACTGTGCCCGGATAACGGTGAACAGAGAGCAACGTGGATAAAAGGGAAGTAATAATACGTAGGCGCGTTTCGAAGGTAGGGAGGTGGAGGTGTCTTTAGTTACGAAAGCAGGTATTTTGGGATTATCCTCTCTTACGTTGAATCCAGAGCAGCGTTGCCAACGCATAGTGTTGTTACCCGGCAAACTATGACCATACATTCCGTCAAAATCCGTCACAAATTAAAGCCGTGTAACGTAATATACAATATAAATTAAAATCAATCTGATTATGCCTTTTCATCGGCCTGGAATATAAAAAATTATCCACATCATCACTATAGTGCCCGAGTCCTGCAGTTGCACAGCAAAGTACCATGCTCACACGTATCATTCATAGGTGGTGAATTAAGTATGTGGGTTGCAATAACGTTATAGCATAGTTATAAGGAACAAGATGAGTCATAGGGTTATCAGTGCCAAATATAACTCGAAATCGAAAGAAAAAGAACATTGTTGAAAAAAATACAAGAAATTGTTATCAGTGCTAAATTCCGTCTAAAATCCGTCAAAGCAACAAACAGAATGGACAAATGGAAGTATTCAAAGCTGAAAACAGTGATCTGCCTGAAAGTTCATATACTAACGATGGAAGAAAGAGTACATACCCATCAAGTCACAAACCAGGGTCTCTCCCAGTTTCTTCGAAGCTTTTACGTGCAAACAATACCACAACTGGTCTATTTTAAGAATAAATATAACCACGATTCCGTAGAGAAAAAAAATATTTTTACAACGAATAATATTCACAGCATTAAAAAGCAACACCAGTAATTAGTGTCTTTATTGAAAATCGACGTCAACCTCAAGAGCGCCGAAGGATAATGAATTACGATAAGAAATACTATATTCAACCACGAGGCCAGCACTCTTAATAAAATTTCAATTTTCACGTTAGACATGTATAGAATAGAAATATAACTGCAAATGGTGACCAAGAACATTGAAATAGCTGAATCATAAAAAAAAATGATTTAAAGCTTCCGGGTGGCCTGCGTAATTGCAGTTTCGAAACAGTCTCAAAGCAATCGTCGTTCAATTTAAATAACTATCAGAAATCACAGCATTAACACGATATTTTATGTAATACCCGAATGGGACAATGAAATTACACGTGCCTGAACAAATTTGAAATCCACAAAACTGTCCCTTGATCTAACTGAAATCATAACAGATAGACATAGCACGCTTCCCCATTTTTGTCTGCGCTAATGGAATTCTGCTCAGAGCATGCGATCCGCTAGGTAGCTCTGGCATCGACGTCATCCACCATTCTCTACATATTAGACCTAAGGATCAGATTCGCATTAGAACTGCTACTTTCTAACCTAAAGATTGCATTATTCAAACAATAATTCCACATTTGGATCTTGACGTTCAAACTTAAACGCGGGCGTGAAGTTGTAAACAGGAATAGAAATGTAGCTATTAGGACTCGTATGGATTGACAGTTTACGATAATATAGTATATGGAAACCAATGTCAAATGCATATTCTCTATTTTCTGTTTCCAAGTTGACAAGGGTTGCAGGTCCCACAACTCGCGTATTTTAAAAAGCCAACTTGTAAGGTAAATTACAAGCCCTGTGTTCTATCAGTTTCGTTGAATTATCTTTAAGACGAAGCCGTCAGGACAGTCCTTTTCCTTCGTAAGAAACCTCTGTACTTTCGGAAAGGTTATGAAAGTGAGGAGACCTAAATATAATGCAATAAAAATAGTCTGTTTTTTTAAAGTTCTTAAAGGTAAAATGGCGACTATGATGTCGTTTGTCCTTAATCTCTACATTCTTGAAAATACGCATCACGGACATTCCGTCTGAAGTGTATCCCAGGATTTGTCCTTAGTCATATAAGGCGAATAGCAGAATAGTACATTCAAAATAGGCACTGTCCAACTCTTTTTCACAAAGCGTTCCGACCCGAGCCGGAGATGCCTAAAACCCATATTTATTAAACCTGTATATGAATCCGCTCAACCTCTTTAGCGAATAATTTTTTGGTACAAAAGGTAGCAGAGTTAAAAAAGAGAAATAATTTCATATCATTCTGATGGAAACATGTTTCATAAAGCATTACCTGTCTACTGTCAAAGAAGTGTTGGCATTTTCTAACATAAAAAGAAAGATTTGTTTATCTGTTTTACAGGAAGAAAAAGAAATCAGTGAAGATCGAAACGTCTGAAGACGACCTTCAAAATATCAGTCACAATTGTTTGGTCTCTTGATTGTCCAGTGCCACAGTGACCATGAACACAAACACTCACCTATTTGCATTGTATTTTCCATTTCTCTGTCACAGCTCCATTATTCACAAACAAGTGTCAATTTTGAATTCAACGAATCTCACACAAAAGGCCAGGGTTGCACCACTAAGTTATCTCGCTGCCAGTGTTTAGTCACTTGCACGTTTAACCAAACTGGTGTCTACATCAGTAAGGAGTCATTAGTTTTCAAAAATGTGAGTGGATTCATTGAAACTTTGTTAATTATATGTTTGAAATCTTGTTTTAAAGAGTGAAAAGTAGGTGACTGGACCCGCGATCTTTGGGTTACAGTCCCAATGCGCGAACCAGCCAGTCGACTCATTTCCCAATCACACAACCGCCACGCCACTACTAATTGGATTTGTACATACAGAGGCTTGATGCACAGAAAATATCGGAAGTTGCCTCAATTTCAACTTTGGAAACGTATAATATAACAATAATATACATGGATCAGAACGGATCTGTATCAATTAGAATATTCCATAGTCACCTTTACAAAAAATGAAGAGATAACTCATTGCCAGAACGTACGTAAACTTGGCCGTGAAGTTCGGCATGTAGATGTAAGCTGCTTGCAATAGATGTGTAGAAATAAAGTCCGAGATAGCATCAGGTGTGTTATAATATGTCACTGGGAAATAAACTGAGACAAGAGGAGGTCCAAAATCAAGCCACGAGAATCGTAGTTCATAAAAAAATAAGGCACACTGTAATTTGTAACTGGTGTCAACGTCATTTCTGATATATGGGGGACAATTTATCTTTGTATCTGAACTCTTTATGGCCCTTGGATCGTAGTATCGCATCTCCATCCACAAAGATAGTGAAATCTGTGTGTTCTACATGGTTAAACCTCTGGAGGCTGCTGCCATGGAGGTGTTCTTTCTTCTAGTCTGTGACCGTGCTCAGTGGACACACCGCAGCAGCTTGATGTTATTTGGTTGGTCTAGGAACTTCCGGTTTTGTCCTAGTCTTTCTCTTAACCCGTATGTGTTTTAAAAAATAAAAATAAAAAAGCTAGAAACAACACGATAACTCGTTTCGTTGAAGTTCCGTCGGTTGTTCCCTGTCTTTAGTTTGACTTTTGCGCTGTGATAATTTACACATTACACATTTTTCTCGCGTGCTTGTTTGTCTGTACATATTCACCAATGAAAAACAGCATTGCCACCGTTTACATTACTTACCGAAGAGATGAAATGAACTAAAGTACTAAGTCACCTGCAAACGAAGCAGGTGACGAAAATCTCCAAGAAAAAAAATGGAAGTAAAGGACAATAAATACATATGGGGTTAACGGGTCCAGTTGGATCCCCAGGCGGGAATCGAACCTGGGATCCGTTGTGTTACCCGCCGCGAATACAAATATTTTAGAAATAAAAGCCATTTTTGTACTTCGTTCATGAGGCATAGGTATCCAAAAGCACGGGAAAATGGAGTTTCCAACTGTATATTTGCAATATTATTTACATAAGAGCTGATGCAGCGTGCAAACAGGCGAGTTAGACCTGTTGGTAGAGAGCGCGGTGTGTATTCGGGAGGGCCCGCGGTCGATTTCCAGCGGTGACTATTCTTTGCTTTCCCTCAGTCACATCAGGTAAAGTTTGTGACGGTAACTTAAATACGAATGTCCCTGTAAACGTTTCCCTTCGTGCTATGATTGGTCATGTAGCAAATGTAAAATAACCGATCCGGAGACTGGGAAATAAAAAGGCAAATAAACAGCCTCTATCCAAATAAATATATTTTTCAATTGTTCAATGGGCGCTCAGTAGAGTCCTTGAAGGACGAACAGTATTTTCAGGAACAATCTTACGTAAAGGTGGGTCTAAAGACCGTCTTGTCAATAAGAAATAGTAAATCGGTTACAGCACTTGTGTATCCCAAACAGATTCAAGATGAAGAACATTTAAACCCTGTGCGGTTTGCAAAACAGGATTTACAGAACTTAGATTATTTCAAGGAACAGTTGTCCTATTTGCTACAAATGCAAGTTGATGTCATTGCAGAGTTGAATTGCGGTAATTCCCCGTGCAGAGACATACAGTGTAGTAACGTGTCAGCCTAATAAATAAATAAATAAACATTAACTAATGTAATTAAATAAATGAATACGAGTTGTCAGGGGTACAGCAAACCATGAAGTACTGTAACAACCACACTAGTAACAATCGAAGAACGGTATGGTAGTTAATTCCTAGTTTTCGTCGGGCCAAGTCCATATAACATTCGTTTGCATAGGTAGCAAGTCGGAGGGGAAGAAAGGAAATACAAGAATATGACAAGCTGGAAATAATCCGTCACTGATCCAAGCTTAATTCTCGTATAAGAGAACAAGCTCGTTGGTCTTGAGTGTGCCCTGCATTAGTTGATAGAGAAAAGGAAAGATGTTGAGTTTTCTCCGTATGATTATGTTTGTCAATTCGAAAATATGTCGCCGATAGTATATATCGCAGGTTGGGTGTCCTATGGTGTACAGTGTGAAGTAAGAAGCATTGATGGAACAGATAAATAGGTGGTCCCTAGCAACTAGTGCATTTTAACCAATTGGATGGGTGGTAACGCCCTCCGACTTGTAATCAAGGGTTCCCGGGTGGATTCTCTGTGGAGACACTAGTCTTTCGGAGCCCAAGTTCAATGTAGGACCGAACCTTAGGATGTCCTCATCTGGTGGATGTCAATGGAAAACCACCATTCTGTACACTTGCAGATCAGAACCTGCCTTCCATTATAATCTCATCTATCCTTTTGCCAAAGTATTGGAGTTCAATAATCCCATCGTAACGCATTAGTGGTGATCCTTAGGTGATATTTAGAGTGCTTCATCTCAAATATCATAAAATGTATGGTTATTCCTTAAATTTTACGCAGTGAGTATCCGTTTGTAACAGTTTCCAATGAATCCAATTTAAGTTATCCTAGAGATTAATTCATAGGCCTATGTGTACTACACGGACAACGGATAAAGAACGGAAGCTCAGGGAGACTAGATTTTTCCGGCATCTATTAGATATCCATGATGCACGCTTAACAGACTAGGGCAAATGTATGCTTTGTGTCAAGCTTTCAACATCAGTCACCGACACCATTTTCAGAAGGTGGGTGGAGAGCGGGAAATCGACTAGGGGCTATTACCCTAACATCGTGGATAGATAAGGACAAGCTTAATTTACAAATTATTGGTGATATGAGGAGTATAATGCCAAGTAAGGAAATTCCTCTTTACACCAGATGAGATACCTGTAACAGAACGTTGCCAAAATGATACGTTGACAGGTTCTATCATATAACATGGTTATGTCTCTTCACTGTACATACAGATACTTTGCAAAACCAATGTTGGTTTCAGTGCCGGTTCTAGAGGAAAAAACTGGGGGCCAGCGCTCAACGGTGCATAGTATATATATGTATATATATATATATATATATATATATACATAATCAATCATATATATATTCAAATATATATATATATATATATATATATATATATATATATATCCAGGGCGGTATTTAGCGGAGTAAAGAGGAGAATTCCCCCTCACTTACTTTGTTATCCCCCTCACATATTAGGTTTTTATCCCTGGAGGGAGGGAACATTGGGTCATAATGATCATCTAGTTTACATCTATTAGTGTTGCACCCTAATTATCAGCCGACAGAGAAGCTCATCGGTGCATGGAAATTATGGAAATGACAGAGAGCTGCCAAATTTAAACGGGATAAAATGAATAGACTGGAATGTACACTACATAAAACGGAAATAAGAGTTCTTCCTCTACACACACACACAAACACATAAAAATCTATAAAGACCACACTGGATATATTATATAATTCAACACCAATTTAGACCTAAATATGGTGATTTAAAAAAAAACGCAACAAAGATTTCTAGAATTTCCTATATTATTTGTATAGTAAGATGTAAGTCGGACAACGATTAGCGTTCTGTCGTTTTCGGGATAAGCTAACGGTGGGATAATGTCAAATTAACACACATTACCTATAGGCAATAAATTACATTTTAGATGATGTGGTATTCCCTTTGTTACAACGTTGTTGATAGTGAAGACTTTTAAAAGGTTGTAAAAATAAACAATAGTGTGTTACATAACCAAAAAACTATAAAAGAACTACTTGAAACCTGTTGTGAGAAATTAGAAATTCGTTTAAAACTCGAAGAAATGTAGTTTCTAACGTACACTGTGACTTTTCGTTTCCACCCCATGTTTGGAGAAGAAGCTTATCACGGTACACTGCATTTCGTGTTTAAGATTCGATAACATTAGACTTTTTGCAAAATAAATATAAAATATATGACTTCTTTCAAGACAATTTAGGATATTAGTTTATATTTACTGTAAAAAAAGCGCGGGGGGCCAGGCCCCTGCGGCCCTGGCTAGAACCGCCTCTGGGTGGCTTAAACCTTTTAATATGTGAGTTACGATGATGATCTGTGGTATGAAATCTATGTTCAGTTGAGATCTGTATGGAAGTGAAATCATGTTTGTTCCACATCATAGCTTCGCTTCGTTACGAAGCTTCTGTAAGCCGACAATTCGTATTAACAAATTCAAGAATATTCGATGCATACATTCCCATTCATAAAAGTCTATCACATTTTCTCTCGAATACATGATAGTCCAGTAAGCTACATACGTATATTGCTCATTCTCCTTCAGACCTATCATTTACGAAAAGATATGGAGTGCCGCCGTTTATAAATGTGTCGTAGTAACATCCACGCAGCTGTTCGTATCCATACCAAGTACAGAGCAACTCTGGAAATTTGCCACAGTTTTAAACCGTGACCAAGTTCCTATCTTTCTGGGAAATAAAAGTAGCCGTCTGAAGGTTCAGGTAACTAATGGAAAGTATACTCGTTGATATGTATAATTACCTGTACATCGAATTGAATTGATACATCGGCCTAAGAAAGTATCTAAACTAAGTTGTTCCGACAAGCTATTTTAATAGAAACAAGATAGTCTCCGAAGTACAACTACCAAGCCAATATTACACCATTACAACACTATGTAACAGATGGTACGGGGATGTTTTTCCAAAATCCCCGTTCCTGTAAAATGTCGTTCTAGAAATATTGGGACACGTGCAAGTTCAGCCGTATGTCTTTTGTGCACATTTCCCAGTGTTTGAGCCAGTGCGATTGCATAGTTGAGTTTTTTTATTGGCTTGTGTCGCAACTTACAATTAGGTCCGGTTCTGAAATTAGGCAAGCGATAAATGGTGCTCACCTCTAAAGGATTGGGATTCGGTCGTGTGTAGTCATTACCAGTCAAATGTTGCACCTACCATTTCCCAATAGTGGAAGATATAGACGACTGACGTTAAATGTAGCTGCCGACTAATTTTTTCGTTAAACTTTTTGGTTCCGGAGATAGCGTGATGTAAAATTTCAACATCCTAGAAACAAGAAACGTACACTTGATATCACGCTCCTAGAACCCCTCCACAACAGTATATTACAATCCCGCAAGCGTTAGTGGGAATTTCAATGGATGGATGGATGTAGAAGTAGCTACACAGTGAACAGAACATACACGTTAGATCGTGTAATGCGTGTACTGGAGTTCAAAACCACATGTCAGCAGCTTCTATTGAATCTTTAATGTTTTCTTATATGTTTCACTTACGGCATTAGGCATTTCTGACTCGGATCAAGATAGGGTAGAGAAAGGATACTAGAACGAAATGTACAGGGCCTAAGTGGAAACGAGTAGTCAGGGAATGTGGCTGGAAAAGCTGGTCAGGATGGATAACCTCTATTATCAAACCCAAAACTTTCCGAATGCAAACGCAACGCTCTACCAACTGAGCTACGGGCGTTCGGTACTTTCATTTTGGAGGAATAGTAACTATCCACACCCACTTTCTTTGGAAGTGCCGGAAAATCTTTGTTGTACAAAAGTTCTTCCGGTATGTCGGGCTACCCGCACATCAGTACTGCACAGTTGGTGGACGCTTTCCAGTTAGTGTGTTAAACTCCCACTTCACCCACAGTAAAAAGAGTTATGGCCTACGGAACGTGTACGTCATGCGAGATCGCGTGAAGGTGAGGCCTAATGGTAACCTGTAACTTGGTACGAAGAGCAATCGTCGAGGTTCTGAGACAGGCTCCGCCCGGCCTCTAGCTCCTTAGCTGCCGACACCCCTGGAAAATATCAAGTTAATATTAAGCCTAAATGTCGACGTACACGGCATGGTCGTGCACAAATGTGCACTGCCGCTCTTCGAAAGTATTCCTCGGGAGAGCTCTGAAACCAGATGGCAGCACCAGTTTTCTATAATTTACATTGCACAAATGGTAAATGCCACTTCTAAAGATTAATTGTACTCTGTAGTACGATTTGTTTAAGAAATGTATGTCTGTAATAGTTGCGTCAGTGCTCACGTTCTGATATGATGCGATGGTGACCCCACCATCGGCGCTCGCTGCATAAACCACACGAGTAAGACCACGTGCAAGTACATCGTGTTTATGAAAAGTATGTTTGTAAGAAGGTTTGTTATTAAGTGGTAGTATGAATGTTGGACTTTGGTCGTGCACATAATACTTGTGTTTCTATTTAAGAAACAAAATCGTAGTCGTCCCATCGTGCAAGTGAGTTGGTTGCGCAACAGTGTCCTTGCAAAGCACAACCCACTAAAAACAGAGAGACATCTAAAGTTGTGTTAAAGGAAGAGGTGCCCCATAGAAAAGTACTCCTCAGGCTAAAAGGAGACAACAGGGTAAGAGCAGGTGGTGGTGGTTTCCAATGACACGTCACCTGTTCGTTCGACAATCAGTGCAAAACGTTAAACCACAGAGTTGGTAAGCAAAACCAAAATCTCCAAGTGGAGGGGACCAGTGCAAAAACCTAAGGGGTTTTTACTTTTGGCGGTGGTGGTTGGAATACAGAAAAAACAGAGTGCCAGAAAGTAATGTGAACGCTGCATTTGTAACCTCCATCGCTTTCAAGAAAACAAAACGCATAACAATAGACATACACAAGGGTAATCCCAACAATAATATACACACCAAGTGCACGTGGACACATGACGTCAACACCACGTGACATACGACGTACATCCGGGTAGTAGTAGTAGGGGTTATCACACAAGAATGAACGATGGTTATAATGCTGGAGTTGGAGGCAAGTAGAATAGGTTCACACAGCAACCAATCCGGAAAGGTGAGTAGCAGTAGTTACCAATGGTGGCACTGGGAAAGGGGGTCACGCATGTAGGCATGGGGATATGTGAAAAAGCCGTACGAGTGACACCATCCCATAGAATGGCGGGCTTTGAACTGATAAATGAACGTGTACTGGTGGCTCCAGCTGAAGCTATGGAACACAAGCATCAGCATCAATTTACACCAACCAATGAAAAGCAGCTCTATGAAGCAGCGGAAACCTTGGAAGAGGCTATCAAAGCTATTCGGTATTGTTTGTGTTCAGAAAGATGGGTGGATATTAAGTGTATATGGCGGCGTATCGAACTCTGGGTACCCCACCATCCAAGTTTATGTGAAGAATGCTTTTTCCTACGTTCGAGCCAACGGGACCATCGATGTATATTTTTTCTACATGGGAAATTGGGCGTGCAAAGTGGTGAAAAAGATGTTACCAGTACATTTATTCAAAACACCATGGACATTATGAAGGCTCCAGGAATAGTGCATCAGTTGTTCGGCTTACATGTTATCACGCATTATGACGCCATTGCCATGAAACCAAATTTCGAGATGGGTTTACATAGAGTTGTCAACAGTAAGGTGGTCAAACTGAAGGATATACTCTTGGACAAAGACTCACGTGAAAGATACAGGGAACACGACCCAGCCAGCAACAGTGAGTAGATCCCCCAATTAAAAAACACTTACCCCCACACCCTCCCAACGAAAAAAGAGGAAAGCGAGCAGTGTCCAACCCCTTCATACCAGAGTCCAATGGGTGCTACGATTGTCCATGAAGAGGTGCGCGACACGGCCTGCGCAAATCACGGCTCCTAAAGTTTCAGTGCAGGTTTATAGACAGCAGGATAGTAAGTAGATCACGATGAGTCAGGTTAGCGAGTTGTGGTACGATGATAGTTGGTCCGAGAGTGATTTTGCGGAGGCGGTTAAAGAACTGGAGAAAACACTAGGGTGTTGTGTATACGGACAATGTGTACCCGTTAGTACAAGGAACGTGCTAGAGGATGAGCAAACAGCAATGTATCCGAGCCCTCTTCATTCCCCTTGTCAGTGTTACAAAAACATCATTTAACAGAAATGTGTGTTGGCCGCCATTCAAAAATGGGAGTGCACCGATTAGCCATTAATCTGTGAAGGATGTATACAGCAAATGAGTAATCAGCTAGGCCACGTGTGTTTACTGGAGAATGAGGAGGAGTTAAATAATGTTACAAGACTGGTCGTACTAACTAGGGTTAATGTGATCGGTATGTACATGGCATACCAAAAGCTCCACCCCAATACCAGCCCTTACGCCATGTACGTTTTTGAGTGAGTGCCCAAACATCTGGTTGAGCGTAGGCCAAATGAAGTACGTCAAATACTCCTACGCAAAGACCAGGCTATTGAACAGTGTTAGTGAGTGGCGAGCATAAAACCAGGATGTGGTGATGGTATCCGTTAGTATCGATAAAGTGTGAACTGATATATACTTCTGCAAAAGACGTTGTGCAGTGATAAACAGAAACACACGTGCAACATGTAGTGTACAAATGTATTGTTGTGAGCAATAGATAAATATATACATATATGTTTTATACGGAGGTATCTTATTGCGTACTGTTATGATTGGTTGTAGTGAACATACGGATGTGTTTTATGTGCGGACTGTTATGATTGGTAGTAGTGAGTGTAGTAGTACTACTAAGCAAATACCAATGATCACCTAAGGTACATGCACTTGGTATTACTCCGCAAAACCATGTGTAAGTACGGCCAATACTCGTAGGTAATAAAAAGTCGGCAAGCAGTTGGTGCTAGTATCCACAAGATGAGGGTGGTTATACCCTAGACATGACCTTGTATAATAATTATCCAGCTGTGTATGCATCACTGTGACCATCACAACACGGTTACCAGGCAGGTAGGTAGCAAACATGCTCCAACAATGGTGCCAGAATAGCAGAGTAAATATAGCTAGACTTACTTGGGCGGCAAAGCAAGTGGTTAAAGAGGTACATACATACAGATAATGGCATAGTCTATGCAATGTGTCTGAAAACAAAAGGGCTTTCATATCGGTAATGTAAATATCATCATCATTCATAATGTTGCTGAGAACAAAAGGGTAATCCTATTTGTAAATCAAACAACCTCGTCCAGACATTCCATTATGTATATATGTGTACACCTTTAGTCATGCGCACGCCGGCTGTAGCACATTGGTGCATCCACCTACACACACACAAGGACAACGTTGATTGGCCAATGTAGTTTACAATGGTACTGCAAAACACGATGAATCGCTGCTGCTGTAGTGTTTACACCCAACGTTTATACTCGATCGCCAGATCAATGTAGTATGTGTGTGTGTATAACAAACCAAAACTCAACCAATGTATGTAGATGCTTTTTGTAGTTTTTAAAACAAAAACAGGGATTTCCAGTTGGCAAACGTAACGCAATGCAATAGTTGTATATTATCACGAATCCTGTACATTGTTTCTGTCTATGCGTACATTAACTTTCGGAGTATCTCCAGAACTGGTTACAGTTCCAATTAAAATTAAAACAGCGGATATAATAATGCAGTAGGTGGGCATAAGCACAGGTTAATGTGCTGTAGTGGGTGGATACAGGTATCAAACGCGCTATCATTGCCACTGCTACCGAATGATGATGTAACTGCGGAGAATGGGAGTGTAGTGGTTACACACACATACATACAAACAAAGGTTGTGGCGGATTATTATGTTCCAAGATTACACTGGGTAGTGGTACTATAACCTGCAGTAGACCACCCATGGTATGTGCAAGGTTTGCAGTGGGTAATGGTACCAAAACCACAACACTCTTCATTAATGTGTACAAGGTCCTGTGTGTACAACCAATGTGTGCGGTACACGAAATCCTTGTTACCTGCACCTCACTACGGTGTACCAAAGTTTAATGGTAGTCAAGGAATACACTATCCACGGTGGTTTTCGTACTGCTCACACACACACACACACACATTAACAAACGATTTTTGCTGATGGGGTATATTCGAGTGGCAACTTTAAACAAGCGCCATAGCAATGCATATTTTGTACGTGTTTGTGTTGGTTCAGTTATATCAAATTAAGAATCAATTAAGTGCAATAATAATAACTATGTCCTACCTGATGTCAGGAGATAAATAATAATATGTACGGTATATGGAGATTTATTTATTTCATTCACTACACGGTTCAAAACAGTCGGAATCCATGATCAGCAGTCAGTACTTTAACTATTTTCCGGAAAACCTCCGGGTAGATGACTATGTACAATGTCACTGCACTCGGTAAGACTCTGTAACACCACCACCACACATGGCCATAAAGTCCTTGTAAAGTAGTTTTCCCAACATCCGGGTAGGTTCGTGTTGCAGTAAAACGTACAGCCCGCACTCAAACGTAGTACGGGATGTGTTGCGGGTATGGTTTAGCACATACACACTGTACAGTAAGTTTAGGTTGGTGGGATCCAGTAAGGTTGTACACGTACGGTCCTGGCTTATGCAGGGACTCACACACACATGATGGAGCATAGTAGGACTGTGATAACAACAACCGCCGCACACTAACGGGAATTGAGAGGGGGTCCACTGGTCCAATGCGGTCCAGATACAATGCTCCTCGATGAGAGTCATCGAACACTCACAGGAACACCACATGAGGGCGGGAATGTCCATGGTTGCACTACAGTACAAACTACCTAATAGTCAGCGTTGCCACTTCGCCAGCACAATGCAGTAAGACGGTCTAATTGGAGCTCCGTAAGGGAAGTTGGGATGTTGGCTGGCGTAAACTGCATACAGTTCCTCCGCCACTAAAGGCTGTCTTCACCCATCCAGGAAACGGGTTATCGGAAGCGCTGAAACATATGTCTGGTACCCTTTCTCCACTAATATGACCAGTGCACACGTGATCGTATTGACTGGAACGTCGATCCTTGGTACAAAATGCCTAACACGGGGTTTCAAGGCTCTAAAGCAGTCCAAAAACACCGCTCATCACAGATCTCAAACAAAAATGAGCAAGGCAACACCTGTAGCTCGCCCTCTTCTTCTACTTTGGCTGCAACGTAGCACAGTTCGCGCTCATCAACCGGTTCCCAATGGCTCATGATTTTAACAATGTGGCAAAGTACACGACCACTACCCGCATGCGCAACAGCACCGACCCAGAGATCAACTGCAAGCGTCTGGTAAACACATACGTAAAACAACCATAGCGTGTAGTGAAATAAACACAAGTACTAATAGCAATGTGCCTACATCCGAGTGCATCAGTACAGTGGAGGCAGTATCTATTGGATGTCTACTAAACGTTATACAACGATTTGATCTGGACGAGGATTATATCGATATATACGGGTTATGTGCACTGACTGACATTATTTAAATAATATATACTGACATTATTTAAAAAGTCGTACATATCCTAGCCAACCCGTATCATGTACAACTGGGGTATAGTGCCTATAGGGAGACACAGCTACACCAATGGCAGCTACATATGGCTCTACATAACCATTCAACGTAAGAAAGCTGTACTCGCCAACCTACTGCAGCCTTTGTTGCAATTCCTGGACCCGGAACCTGTAGACATATAAACATGTTAGGTGTCAAATACGCAAAGGTGTTAACCGCCGACGAACCCTGTTTCTGTGTTCCAAACTATATTTGCTGGACGGGTATCAAGTCAGCATTGCCTCAGGCTGACCCGCGAAGGTACGTCAAATGTATTACGTGCCACTATGAACTATCGAAAGACGGTGAGGTGTGTAATTGTGATGACTTTAATAACAATCAATACGTACTGCATATAGTGACAGAACCAGATATGACGTACGAAATGTATATATTTTTTCGAGGAGCATCCACGTACAAAGTTGACGTTTATTCAATTCCAGTTGGGGCTCGCCAAACAGCTCGAGCACTATTCGGACTCAATTCGTGATATTCTTCAGGTGAGGGTGGACCAATCCATATGAGTGAACCATACAATATGTGGACTGCACAAGTGTGTGTGTGTTCGCCCTCTACAGTGATAGTGGTGCATCCACGTTGACACCCTATCAATGTTTTCCCCTGTGTCGCGATCATATTCCCAGGAGAGTAAGGTTAGAGGTGCTTTTAGTTTTATTATTATTATTTGTCAAACATTAACCTACTACAGAAACCAGCATGGCAGGATTCGGGTATTAACTTTCACTAGTGTATTGACGGCTCCCACACGTGTATCTCAACAGTTACGTTGGCAACTACCAGTTTTAGCCAATGGGGAGGTACGCCTGGTCCATTGTTTTTTTTTCAATTCCTTCGAGGTCCACACCTGTACCGGAAACCAAAGGAACATACCCACACCCTCGCAAAGGAGTTAACGTCGTACAGGTGTAATCGATGCGAGCCAAACAGTAACAAACTCTATACATACTTTGTGCAGTGGGCAAGACGTGTTACCGTACCCTGGAGCACAATTTGTTTTGTGTGGTTGGTGCAATCAATGGATACGACGGTAAAGGTATACGTAGTATCTCACCATAGTTGCATATATGGATAACCAAACATGATCATGATAGCTTAACGTGGTATGGTGGGCGTATGTATTGCATTAGTGCACTGTTAGACAAAGTGTTACACAGTACCTACCATCTCGTATTGGCTCAGTCCACCGTAGTGCGTGTATTTCCAGGACATGCTGGACGGGGTGTTACACGATTGCAGTACAGCGTCCGTTTTAAACATTGGACACAATAACTGTAAGCGTACAACCACCTGTTGCCCAGGCTCCATGCCGTATATCTTAAAGCAGTGCCCTCGAAAAATACTCCATGTTGTTACCAAGCTGATAATTTCTTTCTATGTTTTCCAGTACTGCATAGAACTATATAATTAAAAACCTAGCAAGAAATGATGAGCTTGTACGTCCGAATATTGAATAAGCAAGCACATTGTACATTATAGCACTTATGAAGTAGATTAGTTTACCTGTAATAAAAACCTGATACCCTTATACATTTTGTGTAGTGGGTTATTGCCAAGCACAGTCAGTCACCTTGGGTTGTATACATTTATTAGTACTACGTTTACTTGCGTATTATCCATACCGTATGCCACACCGTATCTCGTTGGTAATAACAACGTTACGGTAAACATTCCTGGTCTTAAAGGTTTGTTACAATGCCCAATCACTAATCTTACGGAACCCAGTTACGGAATCACACATATATTATCAAATATTAATAACTTTAACAAATACGTAGTGATGGACTCTTTTCTGACTGTTTACTATACAGACTGGCGAGTAGACTCTCTTCACATTCTTAGGTTCCAACATGAGACCTAGGGTGAGGATAAAATACTCGCTACTTCTGTTTGATCTAGCTGATAACACACTGCAAAAAATAGCTGTGTTAATTCAGCATTTGTTGATATCCCAGAGGGACCATAACTTTTTGTGTTAAATGAACGCCGTTTGTTGTGTGTTTCGGTGATTCAACACTGTGATAGTGCTAGCATGACAATCTTTATTATGTTGAATCACTGAAATCACCACAGTTTGTTTTGTTGATTAAAAACAATGGTGATCACCTAGGAACACAGCAAAGTGGTGAATTAGCACTTTTTTTTCTTTTTTGCATTGCGGATACTAACTCCAACTGTGCTTATGAAAGTAAAATATCCATTTCCGCCTGCCGTTATTTAATTATTATTATTATTTTGAGTGTGAGCATTCACAAACTACACGTTTTCTGTGTGTTCTTTATGGAGTTTTAAATTGTACGGGTAGTCATATAGTAGTATAAAGCCAAACTAGTTACTTTCATTTCAGGTTATTTACGATTTGTCCCGTATTTTGCTGTATAATCCCGTATATTTTGCCAAGCGTCCCGTAATTTATTCATAAAAAGATGGTAATCCTAAACGGCAGTCACGGCACATCCAGCGTGTTTACGCGTTAGTCCTGCACTAGAGTAACTCGTGAGTGAACGTGTGTTGTGTGGTGAAGTTAAAATGGTCCGTTACTCATATCAAGAACAGGCAGAAATGATATTCGCTTATGGCAATGGTTGGACAGCCGTAAGAATTTACAAGGACAAGTATTCTCACCGACAGCAACCGAATCACAATACGTTTGGTACCATTTAAATGAAAAAGGGTCTTCTGATGGAACGGGTGAACGTGGTGGCCGTATACATTATGTTCGAACACCAGACCTCGAAGAAAGGATGCTACAAGACATTACGAATAACCCTAGTGTAAACTCTAGGCAAGTGACACGCCAGTATGATATTAGCCAAACGACTGTGCTGAGTATTCTTCACGGTAACCACTACTATCACCTGAAACGTGTACAGGCATTATCGTGTGTGGATTTCCTTCCAGAGAAAGGTTTTGTCGGTGTTTTTTTCAACAGGGCCACCACTATTGTTGATTTCTTTTGTCAATCCTCTTCACAGATGAGGCGACGTTTAGTAAGACTGGCATCATCAATCTACACAACCGTCATCTGTGGGAAATAGAGAGCCCCCATGGAATGGTTGAATCGTTATATCAGGAACGGTAGGAGCTTGAGTAGTGGCATTGTAATTGAAAAGACATATGTTATTTCACTCCGGAAGATCGTCAAATTTCCGGGGGAGAAACAAACAGTATCAAAATTGTAAGTAAATACTTTTATTACATATGACAACAGAAACATTTGTGCAAGTGATATTAATATAGTATTTTTTGGAGGAGCTATTAACTGTAACATATTCTAATGTTATTTATGTTATCCTTATGGAGCTAAAATAGACGCCGAACACGTAGACATAAGCAAAGTAATAACTAAAAAATCCCTACTATATCTTTTTGATTAAATTAGAAAACTCTAAAGAACTAACACACAAAAGCTAACTTCATTAAAGTTAACAAACGTAAAACTAATTTTATTCAATTTATTTCACATAATTCACCTTAGTAAGCAAAAAGTAACCACATTTCCTCTTTTAATATATATGAAAAGTAAAAGTAGAACTTTTTACTTAATTTAGTTCACATAATTTACAATAGTAGCAAAAAGTAAGCATATTTCCTTCTTTTAATGTAGATAAAAAGTAATAATTGAAAAAAATCACTTTTACATCTTTTTGATTAAATTAGAACACTCTAAAGAAAAAGAATCCCGATCACAATAGCTAACTTCATTAAAGTTAACAAACGTAAAACTATTTTTTTCAATTTAGTTCACTTAATTCACCATAGTAAGCAAAAAGTAACCACATTTCCTCTATTAATATATATGAAAAGTAATAATTGAAAAAATTCCTACTATACAGATTGATTAAATTCCCTACTATACAGATTCAAAGAAACCCGGTAACAATAGAGAACAGCAGAACTCGAACGGAATTTGCACTACGAATTTTAACTCCACATTCGTAATAGTTTCAGCATGAGGTTTGTTGATCTTTATTACGTAGTGGAAAACTATATTAAGGTGGGAGGTACTAGAACTCAAACTTCTCAGGCTGCACACTCCTTATTACACACACACATAAAAAATAAAAAAGTTTGACCAGCTCTGTTGAAAATGTTAACACTTTTTAGAAGAAAAAAATATATGTTAATGCATGCGCACCCGTATAAAGTGATTACAAATAATACTATTTTATTGAAATAATAATAAGTTTTTAATAAAATTGTTTCTCAATATTCTTTTCAAAGTTGATTATTTACTCTGGTAATACAAATTTACAAATTTAATTATTTACTCTGGTATTACAATTCCGAGTTGGAGTTACTAGTTAGGGATAGGAAAATGCCGACCAGATATGGTGGATACCGGAAATACTCCGGAGCGGACAAAAACCAGTACAGGTACATTGCAGTTAGTAGAGGGATCTACAAATGTTGGGGGAAGGTAACCCCGAACAAAAATATTATGGTAAACAGAAGCAACTTCACTATGACCACTCTAAGGCTGAAGATGAATGACATCGGAAAGGACGATGGCAAGATAGAGATGGACAGAGGATGACATCTTCAATGTATGCCTTTACTGCTAGGTCGTATAGATGACAAATCTACATCGCTAAAACATGTCAAGAAATAGTAACAGATGGTTTATGAATTCTCCCGGGGTAAAATATTCCGGAGATAAACTAGTCCCTCATTCGGATCTCTGAGCAGGGATTGCTTCAGGGGGCTCCAACAACAGGATTAAGGAACACCTTAGAATAGGAACGTGGAACGTACGAACGTTATACAAAAAGGGCGCTCTTCAGGTGGCGGTATGCGAGATCGAAAAGTACGAGCTGGATAGCGATTAGTGATACAAGAAGTCCGGTGGGATGGTCAAGATAGTATCCGACAGGGCAAGTACACTTTCTACTACCGGGGAACACAGTCGTACGATTTGGGAACAGGATTCCTAATTAAGAACGGTATCCTTCCGGCGGTTCAGAATATAGAGTTCGTAAACGAAATACTATCGTACGTTGCGATACATACTCGATGGGGCAATATGGTTTTAATAAATGTCAATGCTCCGAGCGACATGGCTAATGATAACGGCGAAGATACATTTTGCGTGGAGCTAGAAAGATTGTTTGACCGATTACCGAAATATAATACGAAAATTGTGTTAGGTGATTTCAACGCTAAGATAGGAAGGGAGGAAAACTATAGACCTACTATATGCAATTACAGTTTTCACGAGAAGACCAACAACAATGGAGAAAGACATAACTTTCGCAATGTCGAAAAACCTACTAGTAAGGAGCACGTACTTTGAACACAAATACGCATGGATATCTCCGGATGGCAAAACTCTCAACCAAATCGATCACGTATTAGTAAACAGGCGAAGATACACCAAAGTAATGGATGTTAGGTATTAAAGAGGAGCGGGAGGTGATCACTAAAGTAAGAGAAAAGTTATGCATCGTGAACAGCGAAGCCAAAGGATCAAAACAACTGAAATTTGAAGTTAGCGAAAAAATAATCTGAGCGTAAGAGCAGATTACCAACTTAAATAGGTTCGAAATAACAGCCGATTCTATTACTAATCCAGAGTCTGGTCAATATTGTTGCAGCGTATGAACAACAGCTGCAGTTTCACTAATCGCACTTCCCCCTGACGCACAGGAATTTCCTTTATTGTTGTTTCACTTTAATTATCCACCGTAAATGTTTTATATTTAACATAGGTATGAAGATTAATTCCCTAATTAATTTCTTTATTAACACATATTAAGTTATCTAATATGTTTATAGGGTTATGACCGTATTTAGCCCAATTATATGAACGCCAGACGCCGAGCAAATCCCCTAAAGACGATTTCCCTTAAACGACACAAATGGGCAGTCAAGTAGACGCGAAGTAAGAGGAAGAAACATTGAAAACAATTGAGAACAATTCAATAAACCTGCAGTCCCACAGCCCAAGGTGCCTTGCTATTACGAGACGGACTACGAATACAATTCTTTTCAAACCCTGAAGATACCCTTCTCCGGCGGATGAAAAGTGCTTACCACCCGGGATTGTATCGACGCGTACAACCTTCAGCGCGACCGACGACGCCATCGTACAAATTGGCAAAAATGAAATTTCCAGCTTCAACGAATATTTATCGACCTTAGCCGTCAATAGCGTCCACGATGAGAAAATTTCCAGAATGACCGATCTGCAAAAGAATTGTTTATTAGTACACAAAATTTTAAAATCGTAATGTATCCACTTCTTAATCTATATTCAAACTTCTTGGAAATAATGGTTGGTTATAAACAAATATAACGACGACAGAATATTAAATGTTGAGTAGTTTTATTAAGAGAAAACAATTTTGACAGGCACATAAGCTGAAACTTTGAAGCAAACAATACGTGCTGAGTTTATTTCAAATGGACATCTCTTCAAATAAAATTTACTAAGCCTCTGATACCGCATTGAATAAAACAGAACACACAATAATCTTGTGCAGAGACTGATTCTAATAATTTCACGTGCTTACAAAATGATGCAGTCCTTTTTGATTACCGCTTTAATTTAACATAAACATCACTTAAAGCTATGCAAAAATAACTACTCTACCTTGCAGTTTTTTATTTTACATCAAGCACTTGTGCATAAAATCATTATTATTAAATGAAAAATTATGAATCACATACAAGCTCGAATAGTAACACAATTTATTTATAATTTAATAACAAGAACACGTTACTTTTGTGAACTGTCAGTCCTTTTTCGATAATTGTTCTACTTTTTTCTATGTACTGATGTGTACACTTTTTTCTTTCTATTTACTTTTGACTTGCAGGTATCGAAACATTCAAAGCGTTTTCGAACGGAATATGGAACAACAGGCTATGTGTCTTCCAATACTCCACCATTAACATTATTTAACATCCAAAGTTGAGCCTGGGGCGTTGTATTTAAGCTTTTTATTTATATTTAAGTCTCTACTGGTATCGTAAACTGACTACTATATTTCTAACAAACGTATGACTGTTCGATCTTGGTCGGTGGCCAGTAGCGCATACAGATTCTCTGAATATTCTTCGAAAATTTACCTAATTATCTCAAAAACACATTGCAAAATATTCCTTTGATAGACAACCAACTAATGTTGTTATGTATTATCCTGACCTCTGTATCACAGCATAGCTAAGCTTGACATATGCCATTACACGTAAGCTTCGTTACAAGGAATATGAGCCTTTTGAAACGTGTTATATATGAAGATATGATTTAAAGTAGAATAAAATATGTAATTAAATATTTCTCGCACATGGTCCTACATCAACATTAAATCATGTTCAGTTTAGTTATTAACATGGTCTTTGTATTTCGTTGACTTGCGGTGATTTTCTCCTTATCCACAACAGAATTTTTGTACTATTAGGCTTCGTTCCGCAACGAACGATAATATATAGCTTCAAACAAATGATGTTCGTAGACACTACGTTGATCTTATTTATTTATTTACGTCTTGTTCTGTCTGATCTTAAAGCATCTGGCAAGAACAGTCAATGGCTCTTTCTATGAATCAACACAAGAATAACACCACTGCTTTAATTTGGGTGAATACTTTTTTAATGCAACACACTTATACACCGTACGTAACCTTTGTGATTTTGACATGTCATATGAAATTTCACCGATTGAGCGAGCAAAAAAAATGGAACGACTTGTGACTCTTATGCAGTACCGTTTGAGCTTGAATGACCACAAGTACTCACTCACTTTAAGTAACCGACTATTAAAATATAAGCCACTCAACTGATGATTTCGTGCGTAAAAAATCAAACTTCGCCTGCTTTTCTATGCTACTTGACCATAATAAGTGCAAATTTATTTCAGGTAACGGTTCATTTTTACAGATGTGTATTCTCGTTGTCCCATCAAAACAACATAATTAGCTTGTCACTAAAAGATGCATGAAACATATATACGCTGTGCTATAAAGTACACGTTACAAATCCCTTGTATCTGGATGATACAAAGGAAACATCTCGAAGTCAAGATTTGCCTTAAACTATAAGTACTTACTGCGACTGTGTTCTTTACACATCAGGAGTCACAAAATTAATATATGCTTTCCTGTATTAAAACTTCAGACTGCACGATGCTGCACATGGTAGCACCACAACAAACATTTCCATCCAAAATATTACTACCATTGGGTACGTATATCCTCCACCAATATATTTCACAACTTGAGAACTACTGATTATATGGAACACCTTTGTTGTTAGTAATATTTATGGAAATCCTTACAAATCTCACTTCACATGGACCTGTTCGCAACTTACCGACAAACTTAGACTATGATTTTCGTTGATATCTCACCACTTCCTCAGTCCGCGTGACATATTTTTATTGCAAACAGACCTCTGAATCTTCAAGGTCGCGTTATTTACTTTAAATAACACTCACAAGGAACCTTAACGTAATATTTGGCCTTTTAGGGGCTATTATGCTAATGAAATTATTCAACTATCCCCACTGCCATTATCTGACGTAAGGAGCGCAAGTCAGACTTCACTTCCGATCAGTTTTTATTCGTGATCGCCGTTCACCGCACATCGTGCGTAATACTATTTTAACAAAGTCTACATTTTTTTTTAATTTTACAGCTACAGGACCCCATCCTCATGGGACGTTTCCTGTCACAGGGTTATTTGATGGGAAAAGAGGGAGAAAATTAACAGCGACTGGAGTGTTGCCGGCTCGATTATGGCAACTCGAAGTGAGTGAACGGGTGCACTGAACTCAGTTTTGTTTCTTTATTTAGCGGTCGCTGTTGCCGTAAGAGCAATACTCTCAAATCTGGACGGATAATAGTAGTAATAAATATGACATTAATAATGATATTGATGTAAAAGATGTGGCAATTCGTGATATAGTGAAGGGCGCAGCGAAGGAACGTTTAGGTGAGGAGAAACAAAAGAAAAACAAGCCTTTGGTTTGATGAATGCCTTAAACTACATGAGGATAGGAAACAAGCAAGACAACGATGGCTAAGTCATAAAAGCGAAGCAAATAATTACTACAGTAACGCGAAACACAACGCCACAAGGGAGTTCAGAAACAAAAAGCGAGAATACATGACGCAGAAAATTAAGGAGATAGAGGAAAACAGAAAGACAAATAACATACGAGATTTGTACAAACGGGTAAACTCGTTAAGGGAAGGGATGAGCCCATATGAGGGATAATTAGAAATGAACACGGAGATCTTCAAGCGGATACAATAAAATTATCGGTGTGGAAAAATTATTTCGCCAAACTTCTTAATGTACACAACGCAGAAAAAGCAGTGGAATTTAACATCTATACCGCAGAATCGTGGATACTTGAAACTAGCGAGATCGATGTCGAAATGTTGGTAAAGAAATTGAAAATTTTCAAATCACCAGGAATAGACAATATTCCAGCCGAATTAATTAAAGCAGGAGGAACGGCACTAATCAAGGAACTGCATAAATAGATACGTGCTATACAGTGAAAAGGAGGCGTTTCCAAAGCAATACAAAACTTCAATCATAGATGATAAATCGGATGTAATAATTACCGCGGAATCTCTTACTCTCAACAAATTACAAAGTACTGAGTATTATCCTACTAACTCACCTAACGTATACGTAGATGAAATAATTAGAGATCACCACTGTGGATTTAAATGAAATAGATCCACGTTGCAACATATTTTCGCCTTGAGACAAACCTTAGAGAAAAAATGGGAATACAATGGGCCTGTTCACCAGCTATTCATTGATTTTAAGAAAGCATTTGACTCGATCAAAAGGAAAAAATTATATAATATCCTAGCGTAACTTGATATTACGAAAAAAAGCTTGTTCAACTAATGAGGATGTGTCTCAGCGACCCCACAAGCAAAGTACTGATAAGTAATAATAAGTCAGATAGTTTCGAGATTCGCGACTGATTGAAACAAGGTAATGCGTTATCACCATTACAGTATAACTTTGCGTTAGGATATGCGATTCACAAAATAAAAGACGAGCAAAAGAGACCAACATTGAATGACTTGAATCAACTGATTGTATACGCGGATGATGTAGATTTAATAGAGGACGATATAGATGTACTACAAAGTAACACCAATGTCTTAGTACAAGCGTGCGATGAGATAGGCCTACAGGTTAACATAGAGAAAACAAAATACATGATAACAAGCCGAAAAACTGGGAATGAAGGAAATGAATACTTTACAATTAAGAATGAGAACATACAGCAAGTAAACAAAACTAAATACTTGGGAGCATAAGTAAGAAGCAAGAACGAGTTCCCCCCCCCAAAAAAAAGAACCCACATCGGGCAACGCTTGTTACCCAGGCCATAAACTTCGTGCCTCTCGATTAATATCAAGAATGTTGAAATTGAAAATTTACGGAATGGTTATTCCGCCAGTAATATTTCATGGCTGCGAAAGTTGGAGTACAACCTTAGCAGATGATCATAAATCACGAGTGTTTGAAAATGAGTTTCTGAGGAAGATATACACGCCGAAACGGGACGAGATGATTGAGGAATGGAGAAGACTGCATCGTGAAGAACTTCACGATCTTTATGACTCACCCGATGTTGTAAGAGTGATGGAATTGTCAGGACGGAGGTGGGCAGGCCATGTAGCTCGGATGGGGGAGAAACGAAGATTATATTCCATCATGATTGGTAAACCGGAGGAGAAGAGACCATTAGGAAGACCGAGACGACGTTGGGAAGACAACATTAGAAGGGGTCTTTGAGAAGTAGATGTATGTGATGAAAACTTGCTTGATCTTGCTCACGATAGAATCCTATGGTAAAGGTTTGTTACCGTGGCGATGAACTTGCGACTTCCGTAATCCGTAAAGCATAAATTAAGAGTAAGTAAGGAAGTAGTACGAGGGGGATAAACTGAAACCCGTTCAGTGGTCATAATTCATGAAATAAATGTTATTTCGAGCGGAAACTTGTACACTATCTAGAGGCGTCTATGGTTAGCGTGCAGTAAAAATATTGTTCAGAAGAAGTCAGCATGAGCATTGAGACACTTGTCCCACTCTGTCACTAACTTACAAATGCCGTCCATGTAAAATTTGGACGGCTGACTATCAAACCAATCACGCACAACGTCCTGAACCTCAGCGTCAGACTGAAATCTCTGACCTTTCAATGCCTTCTTTAGAGGAATAAAGATGTGAAAGTCACAAGGTGAAAGTTCAGGGCTGTAGGGCGGCTGTCGCAACATTTCCCACTTGAATCGTTGAAACAAATCCTGCACTTGGTTTGCAACGTGTGGACGCGCGTTGTCATGCAACACAATGACTCCAGCGGTCAATAAACCAGGCCTTTTGTTTTTGATGGCTCTCCGTAACTGTGTCAAGGTCTGACAGTAGCGTGCGGCGTTGATGGACTGTCCTGGTTCCTTGAAGTCGAGCAACAATGGTCCATGGCAATCAAAGAACACAGACACCATAAATTTCCCCGCAGACAGTTGCGTCTTGAACTTGGGGATGTGGAGATGAGGGGTGTTTCCACTGCATACTGGAAGCCTTTGAACTCGGTTCAAAATGATGGCACCAAGTTTCATCCTCAGCAACAATGCGCAGCAAGAAGTCGTTACCTTCCAAATGGTAACGGGATAAATGTTCAATGGCGCAACCCATACGCTCCAACTTTTGGTCCTCCGTCAACACTGGGGATCCACTGCGCGCACACTTTATGATACCCCAGATCTTTCACAATTTTGTGAGCAGTACCATAACTCATGTTTAACCCGTTCGCTATGGATTGAATATTAATGCGTCTATCCGCAGCTATAGCTGCATTCACCTTTTCACGCGTGTCTTCTGTAGCAACAACATGGGCTTGACCAGGACGGGGATAATCAGTGGTTTGTTCACGCCCCTTCCGAAACATTCTGCCTCAGTCCACCACTGTTGTTTTGGAGACGCATGCATCACCATACACATCTTTCATACGCCGGAACACTTCAGCTGGTTGACAACCTTAGGCACTCAGAAACTGGATGACGGCACACTGGTCCTGTTTGGACGGATTGGGGATCTTGAACGCCATCTTTCACTCGTTATACCTGCAAAACGGAAACACGTATCAACAACATTCATACACCCAACACACAGGGACATTAGCCATTACACACTATTAAACAAACAATATCCTCCTACACACTATACCAATAATACATGGAACGAACGGGTTTCAGTTGATTGACCCTTACATTACAATTTCTGTGTTGGCGTGTTAGCTAGTAACGTATTTTAAAAGTGATTATAATTTTTTTTTTTTTTTTACTGTTGTAATAGAATTTCTTTATTTCCGTGATAGCGAGTATTATGTTTTGAAAGTGGATACACATTTAATTTCTTTTATTGTGGGATTACAATTTTTCGTGTTTTTGTGTTAGCGAGTACCTTATTTTGAAAGTGGATGTCGACGTAGATTAGTTTGCAATATTTTCCAGCTGCTATGTGAAAGCTTTATAAACTAAGCTACGGTCGCTCCGCTATTATTAGTTAGTGTTAGAAAGTGTGTATCCTATATTTTCAGTATTATGATAGGCAAAGACGTATCTAGGACGTGTATCCTGACCCCACAAAACTAATACTTTTGTGGGAAAATAGTGTAACTTCAGGCGTAGTTATATATCTATATATTTAATTTCATCCCCAGACACACCTTGGATCGCCCGGAAGGCCTTGGACCCCTTCCAAAACCAAATTCAGGATACGTGCCTGATAGTAAGTACAATATAAGAAATTAGCGTTAAAATTGCAGAGACCTCAATTACTGCTGACTGATACACTATATTTTTTCACCACAGATGAATTTTCAAATAGAATTTTAAAGAAAGTGTTTCCTTTCTACCTTTGCAGGAAAAGTTCGAAATTCCTTCCGTCCATTATAATGTTAAAATATATCTTCTTTAGTTAAAAAGTCAAGGCTTGGCCGTAACACAGTAAATAAGAAGTAAATATAACATAATATAGTTAAAGACTCTTCCTCAAACGTGATTCGTGTTTCCTCTAAGGATAATTTTCCTTAATTAAAATCGTGTAATGTATGAGTGAGTGGAAACCGTTACAACCTTGTATTCAAGTTTTTTTTTTGGTTGAATTTTCGATAGAAATGTAAGTGTTTCCGAGTTCACTTTAAACTGTACTTACTTATATTAAAAGGAAAAGAGGCTGGCACAGGTTATGTTATCAAAATTTTACTTATTATATTCTCTGTTACATGTAGTCGTCCTGACCCAAAGCCCCTAGGCAAGGTGAACCGATATTGGTTTGCTAGTGCCTGTCATAGGATGAAGATGAAGTGCTCAGGTTGAGTGAGACCTACAGTTTAACATTGACTCCGAAACACCTGTGTCCCCACCGGGAATCGAACCCAGTAACCTTTGATTGCAAGGTAGCGAGCGTTACCATTTATCCACAGGGGAGATTTAATGGTGTACAAAAGGAAACTGTGATATTCAATCCCTTCCGTGCGAAAAAAATATATCCGGAATCGCTTCTATTACGACAATCACATTTGGATACATTTGACCAGTTGGATTACGTTTTAAACTTTTCGTGCCTACGACAAAAATTCTGTACCTGACAGATAGAACCGCGTAAGTCCCAAATCCTTGTTTTTGAATTAAAAGAAAAAGATTTCGTTTTACACACAAACTAAATGAACAAACAACATAATGCACTTGCCTTTTTCCATTATTTAACATGTTACAATAAGAATCATGTATCTATTACGTCAGGTCTTCCGAATATTGTACAAACCTGCATTAAACACGTTTTCGCCTAAATTGTACTTACGTGGTTCTAGCTCCCAGGTACAAAATTATCCAGCAGACTTTAAAGGAAAAACTTATTTCTGCTTGAATATTCTATGATGAAGCAGTCCACAGACTGCATTTTCCCCGTAAACGTCTGCAAACAAAAACTTTGCCAATACAAAAACGGTCGCCATTAATTAATCGATTGGATAGAAATAAAACAATGCACGTTTAGAAGACTCGCGTCTAAGACGAGCGCATGTGGAAACAATATCTCTGTGCAAGTGGCGTGTGCAATAAAAAAAACACCGAACCTAACTTACCTAACCTCCAAGTGCCCTCGATCACTAATTTTATTAAATTTCCTAATGCGTATATACATAAAAAAGTTAATATTCTTAAAAAAAAAAAAATTAACGACGCCAGGGTTCGATCCCGAGACCTCTGGATCAGCTTCCCGATACGTTGACCAGCAGGCCAAGCCGCGAGTTGTGGTGTAAACGCTTTTTGATTGTACTAATAGTTCAAGGAGTTCTGCGCCTGCGCGAGAGTGGGTCGGGCTTTGGAATATATTCTCAAACTGTATAAGACACACACACACACACACACACACACACACACATATATATATATATATATATATATATATATATATATATATATATATAGTCGAGGAAAGAAGCTGGTCAGTTTCAGCGTGCAGAAAATGGTGCTTCCAACGGGCCAGTTACTCTAAATAAACTGATAAAACTGTTGGGCATGAATCAGAAGGAATGTAAACAGCACCAATAAATAGATTTCGTGGTTGTGACTCCATTATAACTAGATCACATTTAAGATTCTGATTGTAACAGCTGCTATTATTACAATTCCTCCTCTACATTTATCGAATAAAATGTTGTCTTGTAGGAACACATTGTACTTCTCGTCAAATAATTAAAATGTTACCAACAGTTATAGAGCCTTCAGCAGTAATAATTTCATCGCAGTTATTTGACAAAACACTAGCGTTCACTGACTGAAATCATTCTAGAATGCTGAATAGAATTCGTGTTCTCAGGTAGTACCATTGTGCGAGTCAATGGGGCTAATCCAATCATCAGTTGTCAGCTCTGTGTTTAAAAAATAACAACAGAACGTCTTGCAGGATCTCATAATTTGTTGATAAATATTACACTAATTTATTTCTTGAACGTGTTCCTTTGCACCAACGAATTATTTAATGATGGGTCTGGACCCCCTCCCAAATTGATAGTTTTATGAAAAATTAGTATAACTTCAGACGTAATTATCTATATTTATCGTACAGGGTGCCCGAGAAGTCCCTAACCATTTACAGGAAGAAACACTCAAATTCAAAGGAATTGTTTATAATATCTAAGAAGACACCTAAAGTCAAAGAAATTACAATAGTTCGACATGACCGCCCTCCATCCCCAATCAAAGTTGCCGTCTCTCCGCGGAGCACCTGAACACACGTTGCAACATTGCTGAGGTAATTTTATGCACCGATGCCGAAATGCGTTCACGCAGATGCGCAAAATCCCTAATCTTCACCTTGTACACCTGACTCTTGATGTGACCCCAAGAAGTCCAAAGGCGTTAGATCAAGCGCGCGTGTTGCCCAGAACCGTGGTGAGCCTCGTCCAAACCAGAGTCATGGGTACGTATTGTTGAGGTAATTACGCAAAATGTGCCAAAGTGCGGTGGGGCGCCTTCTTGTTGAAACACTACCGAATCCATAATGTTGTCGGCAAACAATTGGGGTTACAGGAATTTTGAAGCATGTCCAGGTACTATGTTGACGTAATTGTTGCTTTAGCAGAAAGGAATGGGCCGTAAATGCGCTGTTGGGTAATGCCTAACCACACGTTCACCTTGGGAGTGTTGCGTTCCTATTCCATGACGATGTTTGGCTATTCTTCAGCCCATATCTTGGTGTTGTGGCGATTGACGAGGCCACAGGTGTGACAGATAGCGTAATCACTGAACAGGATGACGTTTTCATTGTTGACTGCCTCAATTACGTCGTGATACATGGCCATATGTGCCCCATAGTCCTCTAGTTCAAGATAATAGAGCACCTGGATGTGATAAGCCTATTTCTTTAGTACGAAGCGCAAGGTTTGTCTCACAGTGGACTATGGGTTGCCGTGTTCCCGACTGAGACGACGTGCCGACGCTTTTGGAGTCTCCTCGATCGCCTGTCGTATGTTCTCCATAGTTTCCTGCGACGTAGATTGGTGCCCAGAACGTTTCCCGTCCCGTACGCCCAGTTCGCTGGAACTTGGTGACCAAATCTCTAATGGTTGTTTGCGGTGGGGCTTCTCTATGGTAACGTCGGCGAAACCGTTCTTGGACTTCAGCAAAGAGCAGTCCGTTGATTCTCCAGCTTACAACGTCTATTCGTTGTTGTAGAGTCTTTCAGATACCTACAATGAAGAGACAAAAATGGGCGTTTTCCCAGAAATTGTTCCGGACTTCTCGAGCACCCTTTAATGCCCAGATACACCTTGGACCTCCCCTGGAAGTCCGTGGACCCCTCCCAAAACCAACTTCTGGATACGTGCCTGCTTTGCACTTTCTCAACGTCGTTTGCCAATTCCTCTGCTCTCTTTATTGCCTCTTCATGCTGCTTGATGGCATCTTTATACTGCTGAATGGTTGCCTTGTGCAATTCAACTTCACTTTCTGCTTTCTTCTTCAGCATTTTAAGGAGCTGGTTATTCTGTAAAAATAAAATATTTTATATAATGAGATACCAACATACTGGAGACAACAGTAAACTGGATCTTTTCGGAGCTTTTTCTCGTAAAAGGTGGAGACACGGATTGCTTGTCATGTAATAGTTAGGGTGTCTTCCTCATTGGGTGGCTATATTGTTATGGAAGCCATGAAAGAAGAAAAATTTATCCTCTTTTGATAATAGGCAGATTATAGGATAGGATACGTCGAGAAATAATCTTTTTTTATTTGATATGGTAATTGTGCGGGACCGCTTACAAACCACGTCTGTTTTAATGGGTAAAAAAGAAAACCGTGGTCTCGAAATTTTGGAAAATACCCCAAAACAATCAAAATACAATAATTAACAAATATAAATGGATTGTTTAATTGATACAGTAGTATCTTACAACGGTCTCTTAAAAGTACTAGAAAGCTTGATAAAATCGTTCTGTGGAATATCAGACTAATTTAAGTACATCTTCTTTGCTGTTCAAGAACACGAAAAACTCATGATAGGCAACCCGCCATACTTCGAACTCGGCTTACACTAAGCCGAGTTTCTCACATGATCAATGGGTTGAGTTGTGCGCTGTTGCTTACCTACGTTTATGTTGCTAAAGATGGATTCGTCCAGACATCATGCGCTCGCTGGCCACATTTTCTGAAATATTTCTTAATGGTAATATGTCTCCACGTTCAAAGGCAGTTCAGGTCTCGTGTGTATACGATGCTGTTTAGTTAGTAAATATAAGTAAAATCTATTCAAATTTTACTCCACCATTGTAAACATTAAGTACAATAATGTTTACTTGACAGAGAAAAGGCAATTAGCAGCTTAGCTGCACGCGACTACATAGCATGAGGAAAGTTTAATTTCTCTTGTGTACAACTAAGTAACGTGCACAGTACTATTTTTTTTTTTTTTTTCAAATTTGAACATTTCCGAGCGGCACTGCTTTTTGCTAAACTGCATATTTACTAAATATAGAAACAATCGTTATAAAGTACATTATTACAAACCTGTGTTAAATGAGGCCTGATAGAATAATACATATTTACCCTCCCTTGTCTTAGGCAGTGATGTAATGGAAGGTATACGCGGTATACCCACCTCAGTTTTTTAGGCACCACCGCATACCCACCTAAAATTTACAAAATACGCAGGTATATTGGATAGTAAACGAGAGGTTTCGTTACAACGAGTGAAGCGTATACCCACTTAAGCATTTAGCATTACGTTCCTGGTCATAAGGCTGCTATATTTTAATATTTTCACACATCTTCTAATTTTAACTTTTCTATTCGATTTCACATTTTTGAATTGTTTGGTTTCAGGTTCAATATAAAGACTTATGTTTAACTGAAAATGGGGATTGACTTTACATGTCCCGAAAAAAATATACAAGATATACAACATAATTATTCAAAGTATGTAGAAGTGTTGAAACGCAAAATGTAAGTCACTAAAAGTGCGAAAAGTACTTCGGGCTATTTACCTGCTTGCTCATTAGAGGTGAGCACATGGAGCAATAGTTAAACGTCAAATGTATCGCGCATAATTAAAAATTTCGAACTTGACTAACCCCTTCTCGAACCCTCTACTTTATGCTCGTGATTTTTGCAGCACAACACGAAGTAACCGCATGCGCTGTGTTTGACATGTGCTGATTATTTTAAGTGCACATTTAATGAAATAATGACAAATGGCTTTTCGTAACACACTTTGGATTACTAGCTGTCCCTAGGGTATATAGAAGTCTCGCTGTCATAATTGTTTGCAGAAGAATGAGTGGTATAGAGGCTAACATGGATCAATACCTGGCGGGAGCTGCGGACCATAAGGTAAAGTTCATCAGAGATCAGGTCAGGTGGCTATAGTGCAGTTTACGGTGTCAGATTTTGTGTATGTATGGTTTATATCACTCATTATGTTTATACAAAAACTTCTATAAACATTTACCGATGGCCAGAAACTCAAAATGGATTAAGAAACAATATTCTAAGATTATTTCGGAATGTTGTAGGTTTGCAAAGTGTGGAATACTTCTCTCTTTCATGAATTAGTTACATGATATCAGCAGTAAAGATATACTATTAAAAAAGAACCAGGAAGCAATTCTTTTTAAAACATAACTGATTACAAGAAGGGATAATTAAACATGGTCCATTATTGAAGTAATGAAACCCAATAGTGGGTCACCAAGCAATCCAAATATGCGAAAAGGCTCACAACTGGATCCGTGTATTAAGAACTAAAATAAACCAGTGTGGAGTAGAGGTGAATTCATAGGACATTTCTCATACTTTCTTCACCGTTAATGATGTTAGCGCCCATACAATTTATTTTATCTTATCTTTGCTGTAAATGAAAGGATATTTTTCATTTCACCAGTAGTGGGCCGGTGTGGCCCATTACAAGACCCAAGAGTTTCCAATGTATCAAAAGTAGATCATTAGACATTATTATTATTATTATTATTATAAGGCTGATCTATAATCTACGCACCAATGTATTTATTTGTTCATAGTAATAAGAATTTATATTACTTAATATGAATTTTGGATTACTTATGTCTTTTGAGATGAGACCCTTTCTTAACAAAACGCTTAATTAAATCACACGGAAGAACATCATGCACCGCCAACGACACATAGATGAAAGTTTGTACTTTACTCATATTAAATTTGAAACAATCTGCTGGGGTCAAATTTGAAATTTTTACTATTTTAGCAAAATCTGATTTCAAGCACGTTAGTAACAAGTGGGCCATTCATTACTAGTACATTGCCAATTATTGGTGCGCTCGCCCTATTTCCCTGCAAAAGTGACTGACATAATGTCGAGAGTGAAATGACAGATTATTTAAAATCAGGGTACCTGTAATTATTATTTTCATTATAGACCATACATATCACGTTTAATACTCATCTCCATGTGTTCACCGGCAACGCAGAAGCAGTGAAATAGTTCTAAGTACCTTTTGCTCTTTCACTATCATTTCCCACTTTCATGATTAAAACTTTGCTTTATTCAACGTTTCAACACTTCCATACTTATTGAAATATATATATATATAT